>LR738553.1:27776339-27876339 GCA_902685375.1 Neostethus bicornis
TCTCTCTCTCTCTCTCTCTCTCTCACACTCACACACACACACACACACACTGTCTTTGTCTCTCTCTCGCTCTCACACACACACACCTCTGCCTGTCGTCTGTAATCTACGGATTACTCCTTTAATCCGTTCCAACTCAAACATCTTTCAGCAGAAGATTTTCAGCCCGTTTCAGCGTCCAATCAGAAGCGACCCGTGTCAGCGTCCAATCAGAAGCGACGACTCTTCTTAAGTACGTTTATTTAACCAGAACTAATCAGTGTTAACGAGATGACAGACCGACCAAAGAGATGAAGATCAAAAATCATGCCCAAAAGTTCAGAGAATGATCTGCTTACTTTCATCTTCGTTAATCGTCTCCGTTCTTCCCTGCCATCCCACACCGATGCCATCCATGCCACCAGTCTCGTCACCACCTATCTGAGGGTTCTGTGAAGGTTTTGTGAAGCACTTTGATATCCACGGTCTACGGGCGCCACTATGTCCCGGTCCGTAGCCTTAACGCACCTCCATGTCTGCGTTCAGCAGACTACGGGTACCTCCTTGTCCTGGTCTGGAGCCTACGGGTGCTTGTTTGTCCGCAGCCGACGGGCACCTCCATGCCCTGATCTGCAGTCTAAAGGCACCTCCATGTCCCGGTCCGCAGACTACGGGTACCTCCATGCCCTGGTTCGCAGCCAACGGGCACCTGCATGTACAAACTTTTGACCACGACTGCCCACACATTCCTGAAATGTTGTTTTTTTTTTTCTCAGTGTGGGGAGTTTGGCGATGGCGCGGTGACGGGCGACATGTGTTCGGACCTCTGCCACCTCGGGCAGGTCCAGTACCAGCGCTGCCTTTACTACGAGAACGGGAAGAAGGTGATCGAAGCTCGCTGGCGAGGAAACCGGGTCATCCTTAAATCTAAGATGGAGAACTTCTCGTCGTACGAACCGCTTGGCATCTTGGACTATCAGGTGAAGACTGATCCATCCCATAATTTTTAAGATCCGTGGATCATCGCTGGTTTATTCTGGTTGGCAGGAAACAGCAGAGAACCTGTCTGCTCTGGATGTCCTTCTGTATGCCACGCTGGAGGTGGGTCGTCATGGCAACACACTCATAATTTTTTTATTTATTAAAATTTTTTAAATTTTTTATATATTTTTTTAGTTTTAAATATTTTTTACTGTAATTGTTTTTTGTTTGATTATTTTTTTCATTTAATTGAGTTATTTTTGTTTTTTTAATACATTTTTAAACATTTTTCTATTTTTTTTAAATTATTTTTTTAACATTTTTTGTTCAATTTTATACATTTTTAAACCATTTTTTTTTACATTTTTATTTTTTAAGACAAAAAATATTAAAATTTTCAATTTATATTTAAAAAAAAAATGTTGATTTTTTTTTTCAATTTTATTTTAATTGTATTTTTTTATTAATTGATATTTTTTATTCATTTCTATTTTGACTAAATCATTTTAATTAATTAATTTTTTATTTAACATTTTTTAAATTTTAATGTTATTATTATGCAATTATTTAATTTTATTTTCTATTTTTTAGTTTTTATTTTACATTAATTTAGATTCTTGTATTTTATTCATTTGTCATTTGTTTACTTTTTAATTGGCTTTTTTATTAAATAATTAATTTTTTTTTTTTTTTAGATCCGTAACTCTCTGGGTCTGGTGGACGATGCCGAGCCGGAGCCGGGAGGTACCAAAAGCTCTGTGGCCAAACTCTGGGGTAAAAAGCTTCAGACGATGGATCGAAGTTTCTCTCGGGCGGAGCTTTCATCGCTGTGGTCGCTCCTCCAGCAGGGGGAGTACACCTTCCTCAGGTAAAAAAAAAATCAAACCCGTTCCGTCGTCTTCCGCTTATCCGAGGCCGGGTCGTCGGGGCAACAGCCTCAGACGAGAAATCCCGGCTTCTCTCACCCCGGCTGCACCCTCCAGCTCACCCAGGAGGATTCGGAGGTGTTCCCTGTCCAGCTGTAAGACATAGTCTCTCCAGCGGGTCCAGGGTCTACCTCTTGGTCTCCTCTCGGTGGAACACCTCACCAGCGAGGCACTCGGGAGGCATCCTAACCAGATGCCCGAACATGAAGGTTGGAGGGTTTGAATCTCGGAGTGGGGGCGAGGCTTGGATCACCTCCTTTACTCCATGTGAATGGGACTGGCACGGTGGCACAGTGGGTAGTAAAGTGGCCTCACAGCGAGAAAGTTGTGGGTTCGAGTCCCGAGTGGGGACGAGGCTTGGAACACTGGCCTTTCTGTGTGGAGTTTGCATGTTCTCCCCGTGTATGTGTGGGTTTTCTCCTGGTACTCCGGTTTCCTCCCAACCTCCAAAAACATACATGTTAGGTTGATTGGCTGCTATGTGATTGCCCCTCGGAATGAGTGGATGTGGCCCCGCGTCAGACTGGCAACCTTCTCGGGGTGTACCCTGACCCTCGCCTCGAATCAGCCGGGATGGGCTCCAGTGCCCGAACTTTGCTGGACCGTTCCTTGAATGGTAGGAAGGGGTGCCAAATTTTGACAACGTTCGTCATCACGCTCAAAAGGGGAAAAAAACAGAAAACATGGCCACCATAGTACCACCATGGATCGCTGCTTCAACGCCCGACACCGTTCCAACAACACCGTGTGTACTTGTAAACGATTACAACCGCTCCACCGAAGTTTGAGCAATGCTTAGTCATAGCCAGAGCAAAGCTGGTGAAGCAGAGATAGTCCAGCGTTGGCATAGCGTCCCTTACGTCGCTCCGGTTCATTATAAATTGGTTGAATACAGTTTTTAAGTTTGCTGAGGAACACTTTGACGGGTATGAATCTCATCCTTACCCGTTCTGGTTGGTATGCAGAGTTCTGCAAGATCTCAGCAGCCACACGGCTCGGATTCTGGGTTCCTGTGGTCACTTCTACGCTGTGGAATTCCTGTCGGCCGGGCACGCCTGGGACCAGAACATCTTCTCATTGGATGAGGTAGGAGGGCGTGGCAGCAGCAGAGAGAAAGTTCACCGCATCGCGTTGAGCTTCCTGGACATGGTGCGGCATTTCCAGCACGACTTCACGCACACGCTGCATCTCTGCGACATCAAGCCGGAGAACTTCGCCATCAGGACGGACTTGACGGTGAGTCCCAGAACGTTTGGCATCCTGGTTACCATGGTGAGGGTATGAACGTAGATCCTGGTTACCATGGTGAGGGAAGGAATGTAGATCCTGGTTACCATGGTGAGGGTAAGAACATAGATCCTGGTTACCATGGTGAGGGTAGGAATGTAGAACCTGGTTACCATGGTGAGGGTAGGAACGTAGATCCTGGTTACCATGGTGAGGATAGGAACGTAGATCCTGGTTACCATGGTGAGGGTAGGAATGTAGATCCTAGTTACCATGGTGAGGGTAGGAACGTAGATCCTGGTTACCACGGTGAGGGTATGTTGAGCCGCATTTTGTAATAACGGTGCATTTTGTAATAAATGTCCAAAATGAACTGGTTTTCAGTGACTTCAGTGACTTCACACAGGGAAGGTAATGCTCTCTTATCCAACATTCTCCATATAGCTAAACTAGGAAGAAGTGAATTAGTAAGTTAAACTATGTAATTAGACTTACAGTGAAGGGTGAAGCACAACTATCAAAGCTGTTGTTCACAATGAAGATCTACCCACGGAATAACACATGAGAGGGGTGAACAGAGAGGCAAGCTTTGAAACAGCTTGGAACTGTAAAGTTTGGCATTCATCTTAAACCATTTTAGAGCAAAACAGCAAGTTATTTGTTATCCAAATTAATTAAGATCTGCAAAGTACAGTTTATGTTCTTACAATGACAAAAAAAGTTCAATCCCAAAGTTTTATTGGCATTTAAAATATAGACGGTTCATAACTTTTCATTCCTTCTGTTAAAAAACCCTATAATGTACACTAGTCTACTCAAAATAATAAAAAAATGAAGGGTTCCACCCAGTTTATTACAAAATGCACCGTTATTACAAAATGCGGCTCAACATACCCTCACCGTGGTAACCAGGATCAGGGTAGGAACGTAGATCCTGGTTACCACGGTGAGGGTAGGAACGTAGATCCTGGTTACCACGGTGAGGGTAGGAACGTAGATCCTGGTTACCACGGTGAGGGTGGGAATGTAGATCCTGGTTACCACGGTGAGGGTAGGAACGTAGATCTTGGTTACCATGGTGAGGGTAGGAACGTAGATCCTGGTTACCACGGCGAGGGTAGGAATGTAGATCCTGGTTACCACGGTGAGGGTAGGAACGTAGATCTTGGTTACCACGATGAGGGTAGGAATGTAGATCCTGGTTACCACGGCGAGGGTAGGAACATAGATCCTGGTTACCATGGTGAGGGTAGGAACGTAGATCCTGGTTACCATGGTGAGGGTAGGAACATAGATCCTGGTTACCATGGTGAGGATAGGAACATAGATCCTGGTTACCATGGTGAAAGAAGCAGCGTAACATGTGTATCCTGACAGAGTGTGCCATGCTTTGACTCGTTTTCCTTACCCTCCAGGTGGTAGCCATCGATGTGGACATGGCATTCTTTGAGCCCAAAATGAAGGAGATTCTGGAACAAAACTGCAGCAGCGACGAAGACTGCAGCTTCTTCGACTGCACGTCCAGGTGTGACGCGGTGAGGAGCCGGTGCAACCCTCACCGGAGGAACAGCAACCTGCAGGTGGGTAAGAATGGGGTCTGAACATACCTGGTCAGAGACACAGGGGAACTGGTTACCATGGACTGCCTGGGTTCAGAGCTTCGTCCTGCGTGGTAGGGTCAGGAGCGACGAGAGCGAGACGGGGTGCACCAGCTGAGCAGATCAGTGAGATAAGACGGAGCCAGGTTGTGTCGGACTTTGACCGTGATGCGCTGAGTGATGGGGAGCAAGAGGAGGTTCCTGAGGACGCGGGTGTGCGTAAGGAGATGGGTTCATGGAGGGTTTTGGAAGGTGTTCCGTACAGAAGGCATGAATGAGGGTGTTTCAGCAGCCGAGAACGACAGGGATGTGCAGAGATGTGCCATGTTTTGGACGCCCCGCTCTGTCCTCAAAAAAAAAAAAATCTCTGTCAAGCAAAAAACTTGGCATCTCTGCCAAGGAGATAATTACTGACTTTAGCAGGGAATCCTTTCATCAACCACCTCACCCTGATCAATGGAGAGGGCATCGAGGTTGTTGACGCGTATAATTATCTGGGCGGGCATCTTGACCGTAAAGTGGACTGGTCAGAGCAGGCGCGGGCTAATGGGAAAGGGTTCTTAAGAAAGCCATGACATTTCTTTACCAGTCTGTCTTTACGGTCGTCTGTCGGGGAGGCAGCTTGACCGCGAGGGACAACAATCAGCAGGACAGACCGATAGAGAAACATCCAGCTGTGGTGAGGAGGAACGTGGAGCATCCATCAGGACGACCAGGAATCTATGACATAAACATGGACGTGGGAAGCTGATCTAGACGACACAGATCACCAGTTGGATCAATATTCTGGTTTATTTTGTTAAAGAAGTTCGATGAAACATTTCAGCGCATGCTTCGTAAATACGTACGAATGGTTCACTTTGTTTAAAAAACTTTCCACGAGTCGAGGCTGAAGAGAAGCCAGAGACGTCGTACGCAGAGAGTGAATATGAGCGTAGAGTCAGACCACGTCTTTTCACTTGTGATGACATTTTATGTTAAAATCAGAGGAAATCTTTATAAAACAGACTTGAATCAAATAATTAAACTGCAAAAAAGGATCATAAATGTGGTCAAATTTTGTGATTCTACAAATTAGTTTTTTATTGGATTTAAAACACTAAAAAGTTTGGTGTAAAATTATGAAAGAAATTAAACAATAAAACTAAGATGTGTTACTCTGTTTGTTTTTTAGAAAACTTTAAAATCTAAAATTATCAAAAGTTACAATGAAATCTGATTGAATTGATTTTTCAGTTTAAGCTACTAAACATTTGGTAATTATTTGCTGGTTCTGATTAGTTATTTCTTGGTTGGCACAGGGTGGGTAAAATAAGCCTCGGGCATCAGTCGATTTTTTTTTTGTTGCTGCCTGAAAATATTTGATTTTTAAACTGAAAAATAAAGTATCTTCAATTCAATTTAATGTTTGCTTTTAATTTGTTTTTAATTAATAATTTTGATTTTAATTCATTTTGTTTAAAAAAATGCTTTTTTTAAATAAAGTTTTGGTTTGATTTTAAATGTTTACAGATTATTTTCACCCCTTTTTTTGTTTGTTTTTTTCTTTTTGGCCAAAAAAAATTGCAACAAATTGTTGTTTTTTTTAAGAACAAAATGTAACAATTTTAAAAACTACATTTTTAGGGTGAAAATTGTTTAAAAATTTTAATTTATTTAGATTTTTAAATAAACTCAACAAACAAGTTTTTAAAATTGTGTTTAAAAATTAAAAATGAATTTAATTGAATTTTAATTAAGTTGTAAATAAATAATTTTTTGCAGAATTTTTTTTTTCCAAAATTATTTTCATTTGTTTATTTGAGAATTTTTTTTAAGTTTCTTTTCATAAAAAAATTATTTAAATTTGTTTAAAATTTTATAAAAACATAAAAAAAAACTTTATAAAAAACTTAAATTGAAAAAAATTGTGATTTATTTTTAAATTAAAAACAAAGAAAAACTAATAAATTTAACTTTTTTTGTGTAAAAAAAAAAAAAAAAACAACAGAATAAAAAAAAAAAATATATCACTTTTCCAACTTTTTGTAAAATATTTTAAATACAATTAAAACACCTTTTTTTCATAATTTATCTTTAAAAAAAATTTTTTTTTTTAATTAAATTAAATTAAAAAAAGCAAAAATTTAAAAACGTAATTTTTTAACGTAAATTAATTAAATATATTTTTTACTGTAAAAAATTACAAATATTAAATTTATTACTAAAAAAAATAAAACTCATCGTTCGTGAAAACGAAGCGTCCCATCGCCGTGACGACAGCCTCTCATCACCCTCTCGGGTGTCTCGTGTCACCGGATCCGTCGATGACACGCTGCGTTCCCGACCCGCTGTGACCCCGGGTGACCTTTCACCTGCCCATCATCGGACAAAAACAAAGAGATCTTTTGTTTTCTTTTAAAAGTCTTTGAAATTCTATTCAGTCACGTTTTTAACCGTGCGTCGCTTACAGGTGCCAGGGGTGCCCATCCCGGGTGATTCAAGGGGCAGTGTACACCCCGAGCAGCTCGCCAGTCTGTCGCGGGGCTCCACATCTAACCATCCACACACACTCTCATTCGTCGTCCCCAATCAGCGTAATGTGTATGTTTTTGGAGGAAACCGGAGTACCAGGGGTACGTGGAGAAAACCCACACATACACAGGGAGAACATGTAAACTCCACACTGAAAGGACAGTGTTTCAAGCCTGGTCCCCACCCGGGACTCAAACCCCTGACCTTCTTGCTGTGATGCCACCGTGCCACCCTGTTTTAATATTCTTTCGGCATTGCCCTTCAGGGAGCGCTACATCAAGTCAGTTTTAATATAAAGTAAAAAATATAATTTCAGGTTTCACAGCAAGAAGGTCAGAAGTTTGAGTCCTGGTGGAGGCAAGGCTTGGAACACTGGCATTTCAGTGTGGAGTTTGCATGTTCTCCGCACATATGTATGTATCCTACCATCCTCCAAAAGGCTATGTGTAAGATTGATTGACCATAACATAATTGCCCCTATGAATGAGTGTGTGTGTTATGTGTGTGGCCCAGAGATAGACTGGCAACCTGTTCGGTGTGTACCCTGCCCCTTGCCTCAAATCAACCTGGGTGGGCTCTGGCACCGCGCGCTGCCCCGTAAGGGATACGAAGGTTAAGAAGGTGACTGACTAACTAACCGTTTCTGAATCCCCAACTGGGTAAATTCACGTGCCCGGTCGCTCCAAACAGTCCCAGAGAGAGAGGTCCAAACAGCTTGAGAGTAGCTGGCAGGTGGTGCTGAGTTATGTGGGCAGGGGCTGGAACAGCAGCTTAGTAGAGCAAAGCTGTACCAGCTGTTGAAACGCCACTGGGACACACAACAGCTGGCTCTGCGTTGGGCAGAGTGTGGGTTACCGTAGATACGAAGTTTGAATCATAATAAGATCCAAAACTGGCACAAAAAGCTCCAGCAATTCACATCCTTCCACCATCTTTAGAAAACCCAAAAGTGTTTTAATAAGAAAGCTGTTACTCGGTACCAACTATAAACTAACTGAATCCTTGTTTTCTTCTTTTTCTCGGCAGGTTATTTGTGAAAAGATTTTCAGCTCCTGGTTTTCTCCGACGCTGCTCGGTGCCAAGGCAGGACTTCCTCTGCAGGTGTTTCACTCAATAAAAACTAAACATTCATTTTTCATCTTCCGCTTATCCGGGGCCGGGTCGCCGGGGGCAACAGCCTGAGACGGGATGCCCAGGGTTTTCTATACCGAGCTGCATCCTCCAGCTCACCCAAGAGGATCCTGAGGTGTTCCCTGTCCAGCTGTGAGACATAGTCTCTCCAGCAGGTCCGGGGTCTGCCTCTAGGTCTCCTCCTGGTGGGACGTGCATATAAAACCATCCTAACAAGATGCCCGCATCACCGCAACAGGCTTCACTTGGCCGTAGATGCTAGAAACGTAGATCCTAGTTACCATGGTGAGGGTAGAACGGTAGAACCTGGTTGCCATGGTGAGGGTAGAACGGTAGATCCTGGTTACCACGATGAGGGTAGGAACGTATAGATACTGGTTACCACGGTGAGGGTAGGAACGTAGATCCTGGTTACCATGTTGAGGGTAGGAACGTAGATCCTGGTTACCATGTTGAGGGTAGGAACGTAGATCCTGGTTACCATGTTGAGGGTAGGAACGTAGATCCTGGTTACCATGGTGAGGGTAGGAACGTAGATCCTGGTTACCATGTTGAGGGTAGGAACGTATAGATACTGGTTACCACGGTGAGGGTAGGAACGTAGATCCTGGTTACCATGGTGAGGGTAGAAAGGTAGATACTGGTTACTATGGTGAGGGTGGGAACATAGATCCTGGTTACCATGGTGAGGACTGAAAGGTAGATCCTAGTTACCATGGTGAGGGTGGGAACGTAGATCCTGGTTACCATGGTGAGGGCTGGAACGTAGATCCTAGTTACCATGGTGAGGGTGGGAACGTAGATCCTGGTTACCATGGTGAGGGTAGGAACATAGATCCTGGTTACCATGGTGAGGGCTGGAACGTAGATCCTGGTTACCATGGTGAGGGTGGGAACGTAGATCCTGGTTACCATGGTGAGGGCTGGAACGTAGATCCTGGTTATCATGGTGAGGGTAGGAACATAGATCCTGGTTATCATGGTGAGGGCTGGAACGTAGATCCTGGGTAACCATGGTGTGGTGTTAATGTCTCTATGATGGATACCATAGGGTTCCATCGTGGAGTCTCATCGTTCTTAACCATCCCGTCTTTGAACAGGTGGAGCTTCAGCAGGCGGTGCAAGAGTGTTCAGAAACAGATGGCGGCGAGGAGGAGGTGGGCGAGGACAGAGATGGAGGAGGGCGGGACATCTACCAGCGGCTCGTCAGCATCCTAAACCGACTCATCCTGGAAGGAGGAGAATCGGGAGAACTGGTCTGGGAGAAGAAGGAACCCGTTCACACAGATCTGAACTTCTAAAAATAACATTTAAAGACACTCAAGATCCTTTTGCAACGCTGATCCGAACTGTTCTGTTTGTTAATAAAACAATTTTGGGTAAAAAAAAAAAAAAAAAAGAGAAAAGTTCTTTGTTTGATTTAAGAAGCAGATGAAGAGGATTTACTTTCAGTTCCCTCCACACCCACTTGTCTCAGACGGGAAACTGGCATCTCCCACCCCGGCTGCATCCTCCAGCTCACCCAGAAGGATCCTGTGGTGTTCCCTGTCCAGCTGTGAGACATAGTCTCTCCAGCAGGTGCAGGGTCTGCCTCTGGGTCTCCTGCTGGTGAGACAGACAGACAGACAGCATCCTAATGAAGAAACATAGATCCTGGTTACCATGGTGAGGGTAGGAACGTAGATCCTGGTTACCATGGTGAGGGTAGGAACGTAGATACTGGTTACCATGGTGAGGGTTGGAACGTAGATCCTGGTTACCATGGGGACGGTAGGGATGTAGATCCTTGTTACCATGGTGAGGGTAAGAACTAGATTCTGGTTACCATGGTGAGGGTAGGAACATAGATCCTGGTTACCATGGTGAGGGTAGGAACGTAGATCCTGGTTACCATGGGGACAGTAGGGATGTAGATCCTTGTTACCATGGTGAGGGTAAGAACTAGATTCTGGTTACCATGGTGAGGGTAGGAACATAGATCCTGGTTACCATGGTGAGGGTAGGAACATAGATCCTGGTTACCATGGTGAGGGTAGCAACGTAAATTCTGGTTACCATGGTGAGGGTAGGAACGTAGATCCTGGTTACCATGGTGAGGGTAGGAACGTAGATCCTGGTTACCATGGTGAGGGTAGGAACGTAAATCCTGGTTACCATGGTGAGGGTAGGAACGTAAATCCTGGTTATCATGGTGAGGGTAGATCCTGGTTACCATGGTGAGGGTAGGAACGTAGATCCTGGTTACCATAGTGAGGGTAGGAACGTAGATCCTGGTTACCATGGTGAGGGTGAACATAGATCCTGGTTACCATAGTGAGGGTAGGAACGTAGATCCTGGTTACCATGGTGAGGGTAGGAACGTAGATCGTGGTTACCGCCAACAGATCGACTCCATCTCTGTTTTGCTGGGACAGCACCGACTGCCCCGGCCATGGTGGATCTGGTTTCCGAGAGCTAGCAGCTGGTCGTGGACGTAGCGGGACGACTCCATGACTAGCGAAACAAGCTAACAGAAGAACAAAATGAAAGTAAACAAAGTGGGACGACTTTTAAAGTATCTGTTTTAGTATTTAAGAGATACTTAACCTGCTCCACTTGAGGCAGGACCCTGTCTGACCCGGAGGGAGAATGTTTCCTGATTAAGTAACAATAAAAAAAAACATGTTGGATGTTTTTTTATTTTATTAGTTTAGTAATAATTTTAATAATATTTAAGATTCTGAACCAAGAAAAAATCAAAAGCAGCTGGTTTTAAGTCACGAAGTTAAAGAAGGTTGAAGTTTTTCTGTAAAACGATCCCAGATGAATGTTTCTGAATCTTAAACAGCTTCTCAGACAGATTACATTTCCTCAGAAACATCTGGAAACAATTCAAAGTGATTTGAAATCTGATTCAAAGTGGTTTTTTATGCTTAAAATTCAGATTTAAAGCTGAAAAAAAACAGACGTCCATCTTAAGTGAAAAAAAATTGGCTTGTTTTATGAACTTTAATCAAAAAGAAACTTGTTTTTTATTTTGACCTCATTTAAAAAAAGATAAAAACCCTCACCATGGTAACCAGGATCTACGTTCCTACCCTCACCATGGTAACCAGGATCTACAATCCTACCCTCACCATGGTAACCAGGATCTACAATCCTACCCTCACCATGGTAACCAGGATCTACATTCCTACCCTCACCATGGTAACCAGGATCTACGTTCCTACCCTCACCGTGGTAACCAGGATACATGTTCCTACCCTCACCATGGTAACCAGGATCTATGTTCCTACCCTCACCATGGTAACCAGGATCTACATTCCTACCCTCACCATGGTAACCAGGATCTACGTTCCTACCCTCACCGCGGTAACCAAGATACACGTTCCTACCCTCACCATGGTAACCAGGATCTACGTTCCTACCCTCACCGTGGTAACCAGGATCTAAGTTCCTACCCTCACCGTGGTAACCAGGATCTACGTTCCTACCCTCACCATGGTAACCAGGATCTACGTTCCTACCCTCACCATGGTAACCAGGATCTACGTTCCTACCCTCGCCGTGGTAACCAGAATCTACGTTCCTACCCTCACCATGGTAACCAGAATCTACGTTCCTACCCTCACCGTGGTAACCAGAATCTACGTTCCTACCCTCACCATGGTAACCAGATCTACGTTCCTACCCTCACCATGGTAACCAGAATCTACGTTCCTATCCTCACCATGGTAACCAGGATCTACGTTCCTACCCTCACCATGGTAACCAGGATCTCCGTTCCTACCCTCACCATGGTAACCAGGATCTACGTTCTTATCCTTACTGTGGTAACCAGGATCTACGTTCCTACCCTCACCATGGTAACCAGGATCTACAATCCTACCCTCACCATGGTAACCAGGATCTACGTTCCTACCCTCAAAATGGTAACCAGGATCTACGTTCCTACCCTCACCATGGTAACCAGGATCTATGTTCCTACCCTCACCATGGTAACCAGGATTTGTATTCTTCTTTATTTATAATTAAAGGCGACGCCCTGTTGATAACGAGCTGCTACCCGATAAAAACATACCCTCAGGGAACAAATAAGGAGTAAACAGTTTTTAAGGTGTGAAGCAAAAGGTTGATTCAGATGTTTTCACACGTTCAGACTTGAATTCCTGCACATCGTTTCTGATTGGCATCTGTTCTACCTTCATTAGATCCAAACGAGATTAAAAACTCGGCTTCCACCACGAGTTCGGCTTCTGAAACAACCAATCAGCTCTCAAGAAAACACTTCTCATTCGTCTAAAATGCTTGTTTTTAATCGTAAACAATCCAAACAGATGCCATCCTTCGCTACAAGATGGAACATGTTTTCAGAGATTGGCGGCCATCTTGGGCCGGTGTTTGTTTTAGCGAGTGTGAAAAATATCCCCTGGAGGCTGAAACCAAACCTGAGACACATCAAACCTGAAGGGGTAGGAATTCCCTCACAAAGAACAGGTTTAGAAACACAGGAATAGTTTCATTCTCTTGGGTTGGTTTTACTTTGCCAGGATGGTGCCACTTAGAGTCTCCTCCCCATGCCAGGAAGGAATAATAGTTGGATTTTTTGGAGGCTGCACTTTGTCATTTGATTGGCCTTCATTTTAACCACCTGGATTTCTTTTGTTGCCCAAGAAGGAGACTTTAGCGATAGGAGAGGGTCTTCAAGGGTGTTCTTCGTAGCTCCGTTTGCCTGCTGGTAGAACCCGCTAGAGCTAAAACGATTCCTCAAAGAAATTGATTAATTTGATTTTCATACCACCTAACCGCTGTGTCTTACATGGTACTTAAAAACTGATCCGTAGTGACGTAAGGGGAGGTGACCAGTCTAGCTCTGACTGCGCTGTAACAATACCCGACTGGCATAAACTGTGATCGGCTTGAAAGGTGTTTCAATGTATGCTACACGTTA
Organism: Neostethus bicornis; assembly: GCA_902685375.1. Taxonomy (NCBI): domain Eukaryota; kingdom Metazoa; phylum Chordata; class Actinopteri; order Atheriniformes; family Phallostethidae; genus Neostethus; species Neostethus bicornis. The sequence goes on from LR738553.1 coordinate 27,789,626, forward strand.
TAAAAATATGTGGGCGTATAGCAATGACCATCTGCCTGTTTGTTCGTTTTTTAGACTGATCTCTGAGTAGAGCCCAGCCTGACCAGCTTAGTGTGGCCGCTTGCATCCGTGATCTCGTTCTTTCAGTAACCACCCACAGCTGGTGATCACAGGTGAGGGTAGGAACATAGATCCTGGTTACCATGGTGAGGGTAGAAACGTAGATCGTGGTTACCAAGGTGAGGGTAGGAACGTAGATCCTGGTTACCATGGTGAGCGTAGGAACGTAGATCCTGGTTACCATGGTGAGGGTAAGAACGTAGATCCTGGTTACCATGGTGAAGGTAGGAACGTTGATCCTGGTTACCATGGTGAGGGTAGGAACGTAGATCCTGGTTACCATGGTGAGGGTAAGAACGTAGATCCTGGTTACCATGGTGAGGGTAGGAACGTTGATCCTGGTTACCATGGTGAGGGTAGGAAGGGAGATCCTGGTTACCATGGTGAGGGTAGGAACGTAGATCCTGGTTACTATGGTGAGAGTAGGAACGTAGATCCAGGTTACCATGGTGAGGGTAGGAATGTAGATCCTGGTTACCATGGTGAGGGTAGTAACGTAGATCCTGGTTACCATGGTGAGGGTAGGAACGTAGATCCTGGTTACCATGGTGAGGGTAGGAACGTTGATCCTGGTTACCATGGTGAGGGTAGGAAGGTAGATCCTGGTTACCATGGTGAGGGTAGGAACGTAGATCCTGGTCACTATGGTGAGGGTAGGAACGTAGATCCTGGTTACCATGGTGAGGGTAGGAAGGTAGATCCTGGTTACCATGGTGAGGGTAGGAAGATAGATCCTGGTTACCATGGTGAGGGTAGGAACGTAGATCCTGGTTACCATGGTGAGGGTAGGAACGTAGATCCTGGTTACCATGGTGAGGGTAGGAATGTAGATCCTGGTTACCATGGTGAGGGTAGTAACGTAGATCCTGGTTACCATGGTGAGGGTAGGAACGTAGATCCTGGTTACCATGGTGAGGGTAGTAACGTAGATCCTGGTTACCATGGTGAGGGTAGGAACGTAGATCCTGGTTACCATGGTGAGGGTAGTAACGTACATCCTGGTTACCATGGTGAGGGTAGGAATGTAGATCCTGGTTACCATGGTGAGGGTAGTAACGTAGATCCTGGTTACCTTGGTGAGGGTAGGAACGTAGATCCTGGTTACCATGGTGAGGGTAGTAACGTAGATCCTGGTTACCATGGTGAGGGTAAGAACTTAGATCCTAGTTACCATGGTGAGGGTAGGAACTTAGATCCTGGTTACCATGGTGAGGGTAAGAACTTAGATTCTGGTTACCATGGTGAGGGTAGGAACGTAAATCGATTGGTAAATCCAGAGCTTTACTTTCCGTCTCAGCTCTTTTTTCACCACGACGGATTGATACAGCGTCTAAATTATTGCTGACGCTGCACCGATCTGTTGATCTTCGGCTCCATCCTTCCCCCACAGAAATACTGTTCCGCAGACCAAGCAGCCATTGACCCAGAGATTGAATGTATGGCCATGAAGGAAACATTGCTGAGTGATTTAACCTCACACAGCGGGCAGGGGAACGACTCAGGATCCACCTGGGTGAGCTGGAGGATGCAGCCGGGCGAGAGAGGCCTGGGCTTCCCATCTGAGACTGGTGCCCCTGGGGCTCCGGATCGGTGGAAGACGACAAAACAAAACACAGAAAATCCTGCAACTCCATCAGCTGCTGGTATTTGAAAGTAATGGAGCACCCAGGAGAGGTCACCTGGAACAAACCCAGTGTGTGTGTGTGTGTGTGTGTTTGAGGACGTCAGCTTGTTTCAACTCGCTTGCTTTGCCACTTGAGAATTTTTCACCTGTGAAACCAACGACTCAGCACTTCAAGACTAAAACTAATAAACACAGAGGTGCCCCGTGGTCGTTAGGAAGTGTGTGTGGGTAGTGGAACACCCGCTGGTGGAACACACGACAGCTGGCACTGCGCTCGGTGGAAGTAATGAAGACAGAATCTCCTGAGTGGCATCAGAGGTGATTCCTGTCTGAACATACCCGGTGATCTAACGATCTGAGTGATCTGCGGCCGATCCCAGATGCCGACGGTTAGGTGGCAGATCTCGACAATTAGGAGGCAGATCTCGGCGGTTAGGCCCCAGATCTCGACGGTTAGGTCATCTGGAAAGGAGAGGAAGCGTTCTGGGCATGCTCAGAGAAGCAAAGTCGCCACCTAACGTCTGATCCAGCTCCACCCCACCCAACTCAGCACCACCTAGCAGCTGATCTGAAGCTGTTTGGAGATCTATCTTGGACTGCTTGGAGCTACCGGGCACACAAAATTAACCGGTCGATACGCCACTCCGTTGAAAGACGATGTTGACTCCTTCCAGATGTTCCAGATGATCCCGAACAAGCAGCAGATTGACATCAAAAACACCAAGAAGGAGACGAATGGGCATGTCGGTGGCAGCTGTAACGCCTGCTGGGAACATCTTGTGAGCAGCTGAAGTGGAAACACATCTCTCTAAAACATCTCGCTAATCTGGAGGCGGTTTGTTCCAACGAAACCAAACCTGCTCCGTAACGGGCAGCAGTTACTTCACCCTCAGCAGAGAAAAATAAACGGGGAGGCCCGGACGTCTCGTGTGACCACTAAGCTCTGAAAAGTTGTCAATTACATGTAAACTGAATCGGTCTGAATTTAAAGGATTGGTGGAAGAAAATGGCCTGTGTGGAGTTTGCATCTTCGCTCTGTGTATGGTTTGGGTTCCTCTCACCCATGTCAGTATGAACAAATACAATTGAATTGAACATCTCGGATACAGGCGGCCGAAATGAGCTTCCTTCGCAGGATCTATGTTCCTACCCTCACCATGGTAACCAGGACCTATGTTCCTACCCCCACCATGGTAACCAGGATCTACTTCCTACCGTCACCATGGTAACCAGGATCTACGTTCCTACCCTCACCATGGTAACCAGGATCTACGTTCCTACCCTCAATATGGTAACCAGGATCTATGTTCCTACCCTCACCATGGTAACCAGGATCTATGTTCCTACCCTCACCATGGTAACCAGGATCTATGTTCCTACCCTCACCATGGTAACCAGGATCTACCTTCCTACCCTCACCATGGTAACCAGGATCTACATTCCTACCCTCACCATGGTAACCAGGATCTACGTTCCTACCCTCACCATGGTAACCAGGATCTACTTTTCTACCCGTGGTAACCAGGATCTAAGTTCGAAGAGGAGCGACTCCCCGCTCCTCTTCAGAGGCCTCACATTCATTTTGTCATCCATGTTTCCAGCGGTGATGTAACATCTGGAACAGTGAGAAGCAGCAGGATTTACCCTGAGATATAAATCACAGGTTACTGCAGCTGCTCGAGTGGAAGGAGATCTTTCACAAGTCAGTGTCCAGAGACACGTTAGGAACCACGATTGTAAATTTTAAGGTTTTTTTTCCGACATGATGACAGATTGAAAAAGGAACATGTTTATTTAAGTTTGTCAAACAGTAAAACAATGTTGTTTTAAATGGAAACGTGTTTGTTTTACTTAAAGAAAGAAAAATAAAGCAAAATAAAAAGATATATTGTTTGAATAAAATATTTTTATCTTTTTTCATTTTTAAAATGTTATTTTTAAAAAAAAATAATTTTTTTTTGTTTTTAAAAGTAATTTAAGTTTGATTTTAAAAAAAAAATTGAGTTTTTTCCGCCATCTGGTGGACAATTTTGTGACTGCACTTCTTTTTGTTTTATGCAAAATATTTGTTTATTTTTCTATTTAACTTAAAATAATTATTTACTTGAGTATTTTTAAAAGATTAACATTTAATTTAAATTAAAATCTCATTTTTTAGATATAAAAAGTGTCAAACATGAGGTTCGAGGGCCAAAATGGACACATTAAAGGGATTAATCCGGCCAATCAAAGGAAATTATTTATACATTTTATTCATTTTCTTAATTTTAATGTATAATTTTTAATTTACGTTCCGTCGTCTTTCGCTTATCTGGAGCTGGAGACAATCTTCCCAGTGGATCCAGGGAGTCCTAGAAGTCCTCTCTCCTCCGGTCTCTTCCCGGTGGGATGGAATCCCTCACCAGCAAGAGAGTCTTCCTGACCAGATGTATAAACCACCCTATCTGGCCTATTTCAGCCGCGTGAAACAGGGATCTTGTTCTTTCAGGCACCACCCACACTGGTTACCATGGTGACGATAAGAAGTAGATCCTGGTTACCATGGTGAGGGGAGGAACGTAGATCCTGGTTACCATGGTGAGGGTAGGAACGTAGATCCTGGTTACCATGGTGAGGGTAGGAACGTAGATCCTGGTTTCCATGGTGAGGGTAGGAACGTAGATCCTGGTTACCATGGTGAGGGTAGGAACGTAGATCCTGGTTACCACGGTGAGGGTAGGAACGTAGATCCTGGTTACCACGGTGAGGGTAGGAACGTAGATCCTGGTTACCATGGTGAGGGTAGGAACATAGATCCTCATTACCATGGTGAGGGTAGGAACGTAGATCCTAGTTACCATGGTGAGGGTAGGAACGTAGATCCTGGTTACCATGGTGAGGGTAGGATTGTATATCCTAGTTACCATGGTGAGGGTAGGAACATAGATCCTGGTTAGCATGGGTGAGGGTAGGAACGTAGATCCTGGTTACCATGGTGAGGGTAGGAACATAGATCTTGGTTACCATGGTGAGGGTAGGAACGTAGATCTTGGTTACCATTGTGAGGGTAGGAACGTAGATCTTGGTTACCATGGTGAGGGTAGGAACATAGATCTTGGTTACCATGGTGAGGGTAGGAACGTAGATCTTGGTTACCATGGTGAGGGTAGGAACATAGATCCTGGTTTCCGTGGTGAGGGTAGGAACATAGATCATGGTTACCATGGTGAGGGTTGGAACGTAGACAGGAAACACCTCAGGATCCTCTGGGTGAGCTGAAGGATGCAGTCGGGGTGAGATCTGGAACACCCGCTTGGTGGAACAGCCAGGAGGTGTTTCAGTCTGCTGGTTTGATCTGGGCATCGTGTCTCTGAGCTCTTATTAAACTTTCATCCTGGACGCTCCTCTGATGTGAAGATCAGACACTAGATCCTCTCCTGCTTCTTTCTTCCATCTTTTAATGAGTCACATCCTGGGTTTTTTCCGCTTTGATTCAGTTTTATATGTGAAACTAAAAGGAAACTGTTTCAGTAAAAAAAAAAATAAACCTAATATTCTGTTTTTACAGTTTTTTTTTGTTTGTTTTATAGTTTTTCTAAAGCTTTGATTCCATCTCAGCATCTTAAACATTTCCAGGAAGCCACATCACATTTAAAAGATTTGCCCTTCAGATTAAAAGCAGATTGGATTGTCCAGAAAAATCTGATCCAATCAGACGAGCCGAATTATTTTATGTTTAAAAGCTTTAGAAACAGACTTCTGACCTGAATGATGCAGCATGACGGGAACATGGTGCTTCTGGGATCCCATCTGAGTTCCAGGACTCGATGAAGATAACCTGAGAGTCTGTGAGGAGCCTCCACCTCCTCAGAGAACCTATTGGACCCGAGCTTTGGCTGGTCTGTAGTTGGCGGAGGGAATAAGGAACCCGAATGCAGGTTGCCAGTCTTACCAGCGTTTATTGGAAAAAAAGAAGAAGGAAGAGAAGACGGGCGGAAAGGTGAACGGCCGAGGAGAGACGGAAAAAGTGTGGAGGTGGCAGGAAGAGCTGGGCTTGGCAAGGAGTGGATTGAATCGGCAGAGATACGAAGGACGTGATTGGCAGAGACAAAAGATCCGATTGGCAGGGAGACAAAGGATCCGATTGGAAGGGAGACGAAGGATCCGATTGGCACAGAGACGAAAGATCTGATTGGCAGAGAGACGAAGGATCTGATTGGCAGAGAGACGAAGGATCTGATTGGCAGAGAGACGAAGGATCTGATTGGCCGGGACACGAAGGATCTGATTTGCAGAGAGACGAAGGATCTGATTGGCCGGGAGACGAAGGATCCGATTGGCAGAGAGACGAAGGATCCGATTGGCAGAGAGACGAAGGATCTGATTGGCAGGGAGACGAAGGATCCGATTGGCAGAGAGACGAAGGATCCGATTGGCAGAGAGACGAAGGATCCAATTGGCATGGAGACGAAGGATCTGATTGGCAGGGAGACGAAGGATCCGATTGGCAGAGAGACGAAGGATCCGATTGGCATGGAGACGAAGGATCTGATTGGTAGGGAGACGAAGGATCCGATTGGCAGAGAGACGAAGGATCTGATTGGCAGGGAGACGAAGGATCTGATTGGCAGGGAGACGAAGGATCCGATTGGCATGGAGACGAAGGATCTGATTGGCATGGAGACGAAGGATCCGATTGGCAGAGAGACGAAGGATCCGATTGGCAGGGACAAGAAGGATCCGATTGGCAGGGAGACGAAGGATCCGATTGGCAGGGAGACGAAGGATCCGATTGGCAGAGAGACGAAAGATACGATTGGCAGGGACAAGAAGGATCCGATTGGCAGGGAGACGAAGGATCCGATTGGCAGGGAGACGAAAGATCCGATTGGCAGGGAGACGAAGGATCCGATTGGCAGAGAGACGAAGGATCTGATTGGCATGGAGACGAAGCATCCGATTGGCAGAGAGACGAAAGATACGATTGGCAGGGAGACGAAGGATCTGATTGGCCGGGAGGCGGCAAATATTTAAACCATGAACAAAAGAAAATATAAAAAAAACCTGATAAGTTTTATCTTTTTTTTACTCACTTTTAAACAAAAAACATTAAATAAAGTTTTTTTTCCAGAAACAAAATTTTTAAATAAAAATAATAAATAAATTTAACACTGAAAATTCAGAAAATAATCAATTTTAAATTAATAACAAGGGTTTTTTTTTTAACGTTAAACTTTACCAGATTTTTTTCAGGATTCACTCAAACACTTCATGACCTTCTTGATAAGCTCCTCCTTCCTGAGTTTGGATGGCACGGTGATTCCTCTCTGTTGGAGCCACATCACCATCGAGGCGGCGCTGACTCTGGAGAGCTGAATAGGAGAAAAAAAAGAGGGTAGGAACATAGATCCTGGTTACCATGGTGAGGGTAGGAACGTAGAACCTGGTTACCACGGTGATGGTAGGAACGTAGATCCTGGTTACCATGGTGAGGGTAGGAACGTAGATCCTGGTTACCATGGTGAGGGTAGGAACGAAGATCCTGGTTACCATGGTGAGGGTAGGAACGTAGATCCTGGTTACCATGGTGAGGGTAGGAACGTAGATCCTGGTTACCATGGTGAGGGTAGGAATGTAGATCCTGGTTACCATGGTGAGTGTAGGAACGTAGATCCTGGTTACCATGGTGAGGGTAGGAGCGTAGAACCTGGTTACCACGGTGATGGTAGGAACGTAGATCCTGGTTACCACGGTGAGGGTAGGAAAGTAGATCCTGGTTACCACGGTGAGGATAGGAACGTAGATCCTGGTTACCATGGTGAGGGTAGCAACGTAGATCCTGGTTACCATGGTGAGGGTAGGAACGAAGATCCTGGTTACCATGGCGAGGGTAGGAACGTAGATCCTGGTTACCATGGTGAGGGTAGGAACGTAGATCCTGGTTACCATGGTGAGGGTAGGAACCTAGATCCTGGTTACCATGGTGAGGGTAGGAACGTAGATCCTGGTTACCATGGTGATGGTAGGAACGTAGAACGTAGATCCTCGTTACCAGGGTGAGGGCCCGGCTCAGCCCAGCTGCATCCTCCAGCTCACCCAGAAGGATCCTGAGGTGTTCCCTGTCCAGCTGTGAGACATAGTCTCTCCAGCAGGTTCAAAGTCTGCCTCTTGGTCTCCTTCCAGTACCTGAAACACCTCACCAGCGAGGCGCTCGGGCCAGTTGGGTTCATGCGGCTGCTTGGTCTGCAGGGTTTTATGTCACTGTCACTTTAAAAGTCGCTCATCTAACGAAATAAATAGGAAAAAAAAACTCGGACAGGCGACCAATAAGCATGTTTGTAAGAAACTGATGCCAGGTCTGCTTTAAATTACAACATGTGTGATTTAAACGAACCCGTACGACTGCCACAAACCGCCCGCAATCTGTAAAACCCTTCAGGAAAAAAGTGTAAATAAAACAAAGTGTAAGTGGTGAAGCCGTGAAATCAGAGGGCGTTGCAGTAAAACTGATGAATGTTGGTATTAATCTCCTTTGCTACCCGCTCCCTACGCCTGCCGTCCCTTTCCGGACCATTCATCACTTTAACGGCACTCACACGCCTCCAAAAGGAGGATTTTTAAAGGAAAGTGAAGCTCTCAGACCTTCATGTTTACTAGAGGCTGGCTCACTGCCAGGCTGCCAGCAGTACAACCTCATCCTGTAATCATTTACACTCATTTTGTTAGAATGTTCACTTCTTTTTCTGTACCCTCACCATAGTAACCAGGATCTACGTTCCTACCCTCACCATGGTAACCAGGATCTGCATTCCTACCCTCACCATGGTAACCAGGATCTACGTTCCTACCCTCATCATGGTAACCAGGATCTACGTTCCTACCCTCACCATGGTAACCAGGATCTACGTTCCTACCCTCACCATGGTAACCAGGATCTACGTTCCTACCCTCATCATGGTAACCAGGATCTACATTCCTACCCTCACCATGGTAACCAGGATCTACGTTCCTACCCTCACCATGGTAACCAGGATCTACGTTCCTACCCTCATCATGGTAACCAGGATCTACGTTCCTACCCTCACCATGGTAACCAGGATCTACGTTCCTACCCTCACCATGGTAACCAGGATCTACGTTCCTACCCTCACCATGGTAACCAGGATCTACGTTCCTACCCTCACCATGGTAACCAGGATCTACATTCCTACCCTCACCATGGTAACCAGGATCTACATTCCTACCCTCACCATGGTAACCAGGATCTACATTCCTACCCTCACCATGGTAACCAGGATCTACATTCCTACTCTCACCATGGTAACCAGGATCTACGTTCCTGGATGGGGTGTAGGGGTATTGAAATGTTTACACTGGGTACCAATAAAGTCTATTCATTTTAATCCTCACCTTGTTTTTTCTAGCGGCTTTCTCCACTTTGACGTCCCGCGTGGCAGCTTGGGGTTTCTTTGAATTCAGCTTGAAAGACACTTTCTGAAAAGCAGAGACACATTTGGAGCTTTCATGGTTTAAGCTCTGGCACTCCACATGGTACCAAATCGGGCATTGACATTATTTCTAAGTTAAATTTATTTATAACGCACATTTAAAACAACCAGAAGATACCAAAAGTGCTGTTAAAAAAACACGGGTAAAACTAAAAGCATTGGATTGTACAACATAAGTAGAATTCCTTCAAAATAAAATAAGATGGGCTGACAAAATAATAGCACAGCTGTAAAACTCGATCTGCTCAACATGTTTTAAACCAGAGTCTCTCTCCTCTGGGTCACTGTTCCAGAGTCTGGGACCAGCCACAGTGAAGGCTCTGTCTCCTCTGGGTCACTGTTCCAGAGTCTGGGACCAGCCACAGAGAAGGCTCTGTCTCCTCTGGTTCTCTGTTCCAGAGTCTGGGACCAGCCACAGTGAAGGCTCTGTCTCCTCTGGGACCAGCCACAGTGAAGGCTCTGTCTCCTCTGGGACCAGCCACAGTGAAGGCTCTGTCTCCTCTGGTTCTCTGTTCTATAGTCTGGGACCAGCCACACTGAAGGCTTATGACCAGATAAGCAGTGATTCCCAACCTCTGGGTCAGGGCCCGATGGCAGTCCGTGGGTAATTTTGTTCTGGAGCTGCTCAAAAGAATCAGAGCCTTAGGTGCCGGTCACACCGCTTCAAATTTACTGATGTGTACCCTTACCACTTGAAACCGTTCATCACAGTGTGACACCGCACATGCTCAGTCCCTGCTCATGTTTCTCGAGGGGCGTTCCTGCCATCCAACGTCAGTCAACGTTTGGCACTACTAGACGGAAGTCCGTGGATGCTTGGGTCTACTAGGCCTACGCTGGACCGCAGCTGCTTCGCCAACGTTAAACTGGTGGCGACTAAAAGTTGCACAAACTTTGGGGGAGCGGTTATAAGCATTTTACGATCAAACACGGCGTTGGGGGAACGGTGTCGGACGTGAACGCAGCGATCCATTGTGGCTTGGTACCGCTAAAGGAATGCCCGTGTTTTGATTTTTTTCCCTATTTTGTGCCCGAGCATGAGCGCGGTGCCATGCGTTGGCATAATTTAGTTTCCCTCCTGACCGTTCACGGAACACTCCAGCAAACTTCGGGCGGTGTGACCAGGTTTTTAAAAATCTTTTATTTTGAAAAGTCGTCAAATTTTCTCCATTCGACCAATCAAGGCAGCGACACTACTGATGACACATCCTGCTAAATTTTAAACCCCGCCTCCAAACTGGCAGAATGAGAATGACGAAACGAGTATATGGTGAAAAAACATAGTACCCACCTTCTTATTGCTGGACGGATTCTCGCTGGCGTTCTCCGAGAGGGAAGCTGCTTCTTCGGTTGCTTCAGGTTCTACAATGAGGTGTGGGACGGGCATGCCAGTGGAACCGGACCTCTCGCTGGGTTTGCCAGTGGAACCTGACCTCTCACTGGTTTTGCCAGTGGAACCGGACCTCTCACTGGGTTTGCCAGTCGAACTGGGCATCTCTCTGGTCTTCAAGCTGGACTTGATCTTAGATTTCATCTCTGGTTTAGACGTAACAACCGGGGTTTGAATATTTGACGGAGGACTGAGGCTGGCGATGCGGGTGACATTAGGACTGGCAGACGGCTCCTCAGCCGGTCTTCCGAGGGGCTTCGGTCGCCGTCCGAACCGAGGGACCAGACGGGAGGAACTCGGGAGTATGGCAGACTTTAAGATGGCACCAGAAGCCAAATCAGAGGGTGGTGTTTTAGACGCCAAAGTGGGTAAGCTCACTCGCCCTGCTGATCTAACACTCTGCTGCTCGTTCTTGACCTTCAGCAGTGCCGTGTTGATCATGCCAGATGGGTCCTTCTTTTGGAAGATGGGTAAAAATTTAGGTGGGCACATCTGAAGGCGCGGGGGCGACGGGCATAACTTTGAGGTTGGTTGGAGCTGAGAGAGAGAAGTGGAGGAACTGAGAGAAGAAGCGGGCTGGAAGTGGGTCAGAAAGGATGGAGTGACGGATGGAGCTGGTTGGGAGTTGGCAACGAAAGAGGATGGAGTGTAAGATGAAGCTGGTTGGGAGTTGGCAACGAAAGAGGAAGGAGTGTAAGATGAAGCTGGTTGGGAGTTGGCAACGAAAGAGGAAGGAGTGTAAGATGAAGCTGGTTGGGAGTTGGCAACGAAAGAGGAAGGAGTGTAAGATGAAGCTGGTTGGGAGTTGGCAACGAAAGAGGAAGGAGTGTAAGATGAAGCTGGTTGGGAGTTGGCAACGAAAGAGGATGGAGTGTAAGATGAAGCTGGTTGGGAGTTGGCAACGAAAGAGGATGGAGTGTAAGATGAAGCTGGTTGGGAGTTGGCAACGAAAGAGGAAGGAGTGTAAGATGAAGCTGGTTGGGAGTTGGCGAGGAAAGAGGAAGGAGTGTAAGATGAAACTGGTTGGGAGTTGGCATAGGGCGTGAAAGGGGATGCCAGTTGGGAGCGCTGGCATGAAGAGGACGGTTGGGTCGAATCAGAGCAAAACCCAGAATCAGAAAAGGAAAGCCGTGAGGAGGAGACGGAGGAGACGGACGACGATGCCAACCAATCTCTATCTCCTCTGGATGCCATCCCGCTTCCACATTCCAGGAAGTCTTCAGCTCGGTAGTGCTGGCACGGTGGGGCGGAGGATGGAAGCTGGGAGCCAGAGGAGGACGCCCATGACTGGCGAGGACAAGAAGCCGGGAGCTGGGTGAGAACACGTCTGAAGGGCGTAGACGTGGTCAAGTTGATTCCCTCCTTGCCCAGACTCTGAGGAGGAAGAACCCATGTTGGCATTGTCACGTTCCGTTACTCAGAAGATAACATGTTACAAGGATGTGCCACACTGTTCTCCCATGCCCCAGATTTACCAACAACAGTTTATAAAAGTCTCTCCTCCTTCACTAAATGTCATGATGCCATCACTCTGCCACCAGAGGGAACCTTCTTCTTCTTGTGGTTTAAAGGTCCCATCTCATGCAAAATAACTCTCTTCACATTGTATCCTCTGCACACACACACACACACACACACACACGTTTACAACATGCATTACATCATAGTTATGAAAATATATTGATTTGGTGGAGCGCAGTCACAGACCCGGAACTATGAAAGGCCGGGTATCGCTCATCCCCCCGCCCGTCCTGAGAAAGTACAAGCTCCGCCCTCTGCTCTCACTGAGCCGCTATTCCTCCGCCCATCTCTGAGCGGGAGGGGAAGGCAGGCGTAAACCCGTGCGTAGCGGTTTGGTAGCGTCTGAAATAAGATTTTATCATGTCGATTCATCATGTTCACCCCTACAATTTGGATCCAGAATCCGACGAGGATTTTGAGGTGCACGAAGCACAAGCACCGAGGCGGGTGAGGAGGGCGGGCAGGCGGTGAGGAGGGAGGGGGGCGTGGCTACGTCAAATGCGTCATACTTTAGACATCTGCTCATTGGTTGTTTTGTCTGAGCGTTCCAGAAATCCACAGAAAAACGGACTAAATCAATCTAGAAAGACACACACACACACACACACACACACACATATACAAGGCCCGGACATCACTCTTACAAGCTAGAAAACTCTGGAAAGTCCATTTGGCATGAGATGGGCCCTTTAACGGCAGAAGCACACTCATGGGGCATTACCACCCCCTGGCGTAACCCTAACTCCTCACACCCGATCCATCAAACCTGTACTACTCAAGTAACACAGCAACACATTGCCACCCCGTCCCTGTCTACCCAATGCCCACACTCTCCAGATCTACCACGTCATTACCCAAACATAGTCTCTCCAGCGGGGCCGGGGTCTGTCCCTTGGTCTCCTCCCGGTTGGACGTGCCCAAAACACCTCGCCCCGCGATGCGCTCGGGGGGCAATCTGACCAGATGGCCAAACCACCCCATCTGGCTCCTCTCGACCTGGAGGAGGATCGGCTCGACACCGAGCTCCTCCCGGATGGCAGAGCTCCTCACCCGATCTGAGTGAGAGCCCAGCCACCCTGCGGAGGAAGCTCATTTCGGCCGCTTGTACCCGCGATCTCATTCTTTCGGTCACCACCCACAGCTGGTGACCAGAGGTGAGGGTAGGAACGTAGATCCTGGTTACCATGGTGAGGGTAGGAACGTAGACTCTGGTTACCATGGTGAGGGTAGGAACGTAGATCCTGGTTACCATGGTGAGGGTAGGAACGTAGACTCTGGTTACCATGGTGAGGGTAGGAACATAGATCCTGGTTACCATGGTGAGGGTAGGAACGTAGACTCTGGTTACCATGGTGAGGGTAGGAACGTAGATCTTGGTTACCATGGTGAGGGTAGGAACTTAGATCCTGGTTACCATGGTGAGGGTAGGATTGTAGATCCTGGTTACCACGGTGAGGGTAGGAATGTAGATCCTGGTTACCATGGTGAGGGTAGGATTGTAGATCCTGGTTACCATGGTGAGGGTAGGAATGTAGATCCTGGTTACCATGGTGAGGGTAGGAACGTAGACTCTGGTTACCATGGTGAGGGTAGGAACGTAGATCCTGGTTACCATGGTGAGGGTAGGATTGTAGATCCTGGTTACCATGGTGAGGATAGGAACGTAGATCCTGGTTACCATGGTGAGGGTAGGAACGTAGATCCTGGTTACCATGGTGAGGGTAGGAACGTAGATCCTGGTTACCATGGTGAGGGTAGGAACGTAGATCGACTTGTAAATCGAGAGCTTTACTTTTCAGCTCAGCTCTCTCTTTACCACGACGGACCGATGCAGCGTCCTAGTTATTGCTGATGCCGCACCGATCCGCCTGTCGATCTCCCGCTCCATCCTTCCCCCACTTGTGAACAAGACCCCAAGATACTTAAACTCCTCCACTTGGGGCAGGACCCTGTCCCTGAAAAAAAAAAAAAATAACACTTATTTTTTAAAATGTTCTGAGGGGGACGGTTCCTTCCAGGATTCCCTCCTGGAAAAATGTTGGATAATTTCTTTCAGTGATGGAGTTTGAACTGGTTTAAACCCACTTCTTTTCATGTGGTAAAGATAGTTTATCAGCAAATGAAATAAGTCTGAAACCTTAGAGCTGAAATAAATGAGTCAAACCAGATTAATTAAACCCTCCATCATACCAGGAAGAGTGTCCCCTCAGCTGCAGGTGGATTCAAACTTCTCATCAGTGGTGAATCAAACTAAATTATTTACACCGTTCAGAAAATCTCATTTTCTCCTCCAAGAAAAGTTATTTTAAGTCTCCAAGACTCCCGGTCCTGTTCAGACTGGCATCTTTTATTCCATTTCATCTTTCCCTGGTTATTTACGAGGCCACAGGAGAGTGTGTGGGCACACTGCTGCTGGATTTTGATTCAATCCTTTAGTTTTTTTTCGTATGATTCCAGTGTTTACCACTATGGAGATAATCAGGCACCTTTAATTGTTGGGGTTCATTCATTTACATTCCTACCGTCACCATGGTAACAAGCATCTACATTCCTACCCTCACCATGGTAACCAGGATTTACGTTCCTACCCTCACCATGGTAACCAGTATCTACGTTCCTACCCTCACCATGGTAACCAGGATCTACGTTCCTACCCTCACCATGGTAACCAGTATCTACGTTCCTACCCTCACCATGGTCACCAGGATCTACGTTCCTACCCACACCATGGTAACCAGGATCTACATTCCTACCCTCACCACGGTAACCAGGATCTACGTTCCTACCCTCACCATGGTAACCAGGATCTACGTTCCTACCCTCACCATGGTAACCAGGATCTACGTTCCTACCCTCACCATGGTAACCAGATTCTACATTCCTACCATCACCATGGTAACCAGGATCTATGTTCCTACCCTCACCAAGATAACCAGGATCTACGTTCCTACCCTCACCATGGTAACCAGGATCTACGTTCTTACCCTCACCATGATAACCAGGTTCTACGTTCCTACCCTCACCGTAGTAGCCAGGATCTACGTTCCTACCCTCACTGTGTGTGTGTGTGTGAGTGTGTGTTTGTGTCGGTGCGTGTACCCGCACAGAAGCAGACGCATAGAGGCTTGCAGTGGGGAAGTAGGGTTTGCGGCTCATGCGTGCAGGAAAGCCACACACAGTTGGCAGCTTGCTCTTCATGTCACACAGGAAGAGATCCAGCACACTCTGCAGGTCGACCCGAGAAAAGCGCTGAATGGGCTGCAGGCGGATGCATTGAAGAGGGTAACTGATCAGAGGTTAAAGAAGTTCAGGGGCTTTGAGAGGGTTCATAAGAGGCTGGTAGATGAGGTCGAAGAGGGAGAGAGAGGAACTGCCAAGCAGGAGGTCTAGAGGAAGACCAAAGAGGACGTTTATGGATGCAGTGACCACCACCTCATGTGTGAGTTTTTAAGGATACGTGAAAAGTCTTTCTCCCACTGGTTTGAAGTAGACGTTACAGTACACCGCTTCTTCTTCGGTAACCTCTGGAAGGCGGTAACCGTACTGAAAGACAAACACAGCATTCTGTTTTTAAAGGAGTTGTTCTAACAGGTCCAGCATCAGGTGACCCGTGATGTCATATATATATCAGTCAGTTATTGGTCCCTCGGATTACCTCGCACACCTTTACCTGCTTCCCTCTGAGCGCCGAGTAATGAAGCTCTAAGAATATCCGTTACTTCAGACGAGCTCCCAACGGCTAGCTCCCATTGGCTAGCTCCCAACGGCTAGCTCCCATTGGCTAGCTCCTGACAGCTACCTGGCTAGCTCCCAACGGCTAGCTCCCATTGGCTAGCTCCCATTGGCTAGCTCCCATTGGCTAGCTCCCAACGGCTAGCTCCCATTGGCTAGCTCCCATTGGCTAGCTCCCAACGGCTAGCTCCCAACGGCTAGTTCCTAACGGCTAGCTCCCAGCAGCTAGCTCCTAATAACTAGCTGGTTCTGGAGCCATTCTGCTGTTGACATGCATGTTGGCATGCTTGACCAGCTGCTGGCTCTTGGAGCCACATCCGTCATGGCTGGAGGAGTTGGTTCAGTCCTGAGGGAGCTGAGGAGAAGGAGACGGTCTAGAGGAGGAGCTTCCTGTGTTTTTACTGTTTCCATGGAAACGTCCGGTTGCTCGCTTGAGGAACTGGAGGCGCTCACTCGGACCCAGTGAAATACAGAGTGACCAGTTTGGTGTTCTTCACTGCGGCCTGGCTTTGTGGATCCATTCCAGACTCCAGCTTTTGGGTTGCCAGGTTGGACACAGTGCGACCGGACTGGGACACCGGTGGATAGGGGCGAGGGGGCATCGTAACACTCGTTTGTCTTTTTCTACTTGTTTTTACACAAAAAAAGTATCGATAAGATACCGGATCGATAAGCGGTATCTGGTATCGATAAGATGGCATCGATAAACATCCCTAGTTACCAGGCATTATGCTGCCGAGTTAAAAGCGTAACTGAGATGCAGAATCAAAAACTCGTACCAGGCAGTGCCAGTGGTTCTGCAGGTCTCTGTAGTTTCGGAACGGGCTGTCTCGGGGCAGCTGGCGGCTGATGCTGATAATCTGACCTTTTTTCATACTAAAAAAAAAAAAACAAAACAGAAATACAGATTTAATATGGAATGAATCGGGATCCGTTTTGAGATCCGAATTCCAAACTGGAAACTAAAACGTTTTGGATTAAAAAAATGTTTTTGGTTTGTTTTTATTTCTTCAATTTTGAACTAAAAAAACAAACGTGTGGGTATTTTTTGAGTTTTTTTTTCTAAATTTCAGAAATTTTCAAAATATTATTTTTTTTTTCTTTTTGGTAAAAAGTGTTTTTAATTTTGAAAATTTGGTGAAATTTTGTGGAAATTTTAAAACAGAATTTTGTTGGCTTTAATTATAAAAAAATTAGTTTAATTTTGAAAATCTGGAAAAAAATTTAACAAAACTTTGTTAGTTTTTGTTATAAAAAAAATGCAAATTATCCAAAACACAAAAAAAAATTAATTTGCCAACGATTTTATAAATTTTTGAACATTTGCCCCAAATTTCTGTAAAATTTTGCCAAATTTGGTCAATTTTTAAAAAACTTTTACATTTTTTTTTTTTAAATAAAATTTTGAGAACAATAAAAAAAATTACTTTGATTTTGAAAGAAAACAATAAAAATTTACAAATATTTCTAAATTTTTAAAAAAATCTTAAATTTATAAACTTTCACAATTTTTTGAGAAATTATTCCAAATTTGTCAAAATTTAAAAATTGAACATTTGGACAAAACTTGTTTCTTTTTGTTTCAAATTGAGTTTTTTTTTTTTTAAATAAAAAGTAAAAAAAAACTTTTCTTTAATTGAATGAGTGAAAAAATTAATTTTGAAAAAACAGTTTGTAAATTTCTTTAAATTTTGACCAATAAGAAGTTGGCATCAAATCGACTGCATGAAGATCGTTGGCATGACCGAAGAGGATGCAGCAGATAGGGTGGAGTTGGCGAAGAAGAGGGCATCAATCACCTTGGCAGGACGTGGCACCAGGCGGATCCTCTGAGGGTGGACGGGTCGAGGACAAATCGAGGATCACAGCGGAACTTTTTCAACAGAACTGGCGCCAAGTCGAGGTCCTCCAGCTGAGACACAGACACACACACACACACACAGACACACACACACAGAGACACAGACAGACACGCACGCACACACACAATGAACCAGGAAATGATGAACCAGTTAGTTGGTAGAGAGAGCGGGCCGTGGGTAGAGAGAGCGGGTAGTGGGTAGAGAGAGTGGGTCGTGGGTAGAGAGAGCGGGTCGTGGGTAAAGAGAGTGGGTCGTGGGTAGAGAGAGCGGGTCGTGGGTAGAGAGCGGGGGTAGTGGGTAGAGAGAGCGGGTAGTGGGTAGAGAGAGAGGAACGTGGGTAGAGAGAGTGGGTCGTGGGTAGAGAGCGGGTCGTGGGTAGAGAGAGCGGGTCGTGGGTAGAGAGAGCGGGTCGTGGGTAGAGAGAGCGGGTCGTGGGTAGAGAGAGCGGGTTGTGGGTAGAGAGCGGGTCGTGGGTAGTTATTACTTTCCGGGTTCAGAGGGTTCCCTGGTTTCTTACCGACGGAGGGGGCAGCCGCACTGTGTTGGCTTCAATGCTGAAGCACAGCTGGCCTTCGCGGGTGCTCAGCTCCATGCCTGCAACACAGAAACACGCCAGCTGCAAACAGAGCATGCCCAGCTGGTGTGAGTTTAAATAAAAAACTTACTGATGGCATTCTGCTTCCCTCTCTCACCCAGGAAGTGTTTACCTAAAAAAAAAAAAAAAAAATGTATTATTACATTATAAATATTAGAAAGAACTACATCTCCCGACAGGAAGGACTACAACTCCCAACAGGAAGAACTACAACTCCCAACAGGATGGACTACATCTCCCAACAGGAAGGACTACATTTCCCAACAGGAAGGACTACATCTCCCAACAGGAAGGACTACAACTCCCAACAGGAAAAACTACAACTCCCAACAGGAAGAACTACATCTCCCAACAAGAAGGACTACATTTCCCAACAGGAAGGACTACATTTCCCAACAGGAAGGACTACATCTCCCAACAGGAAGGACTACATCTCCCAACAGGAAGGATTACATCTCTAAACAGGAAGAACTACATCTCTAAACAGGAAGAACTACATCTCTAAACAGGAAGAACTACATCTCCCAACAAGAAGGACTACATTTCCCAACAGGAAGGACTACATCTCCCAACAGGAAGGACTACATCTCCCAACAGGAAGGACTACAACTCCCAACAGGAAGAACTACAACTCCCAACAGGAAGGACTACATCTCCCAACAAGAAGGACTACATTTCCCAACAGGAAGGACTACATCTCCCAACAGGAAGGACTACATCTCCCAACAGGAAGGACTACATCTCCCAACAGGAAGAACTACATCTCCCAACAAGAAGAACTACAACTCCCAACAGGAAGGACTACATCTCCCAACAGGAAGAACTACATCTCCCAACAAGAAGGACTACATCTCCCAACAGGAAGAACTACATCTCCCAACAGGAAGGACTACATCTCCCAACAGAAAGAACTACATCTCTAAACAGGAAGAACTACATCTCCCAACAGGAAGAACTACATCTCCCAACAGGAAGAACTACATCTCCCAACAGGAAGGACTACAACTCTCTTCCGCTTCTAAAATCTTTCAAGTTTACTTTGAAATGCAGCAACTTTATTTTTTAAATTTGATTTTATTGTGAAATTTAAAACTTATTCTAAATTTTAAAGCTTTTTTTTCTGATTTGCACTAAGTTTATCCTTAATTTTACTACCTTTAATCTGAAATTTAGCTATTTTATTTTTAAATGTACTCATTTTATTCTAAAATTTAAAATTAATTCCAGATTTTAAAGCTTTTATTTTTATTTGTATTCATTTTATTTTTTATTTTACAAACTTTATTCTGAAATTTAGCAAGTTTATTTTGAAACGCAGCAACTTTTTTTTTTGTATTGTAATTTTTTTTTTATTATTGTACTAATTTTATCCTTAATTTTACAAACTTTATTTTGAAATTTTACCAACTTAGAAACGACCGTTCGAAAGTCAAGTTATTAATAAAATCCAAGTATAAAGTCTGATAAAAACAAACAAACTGAATCTTCTGGTTCTCCAATGAAGGCGCTGCAAGGACACACATACTCACACACACACATATACACACACACACGCACGTTTATCTGATTGAGTACAAGGTGAAAGGAGAGTTGCAACAGTCCAAACACACGCAGCACAACCTTGTTCCTGATAAACATCCCGGCTGGGAGCGGCGATTACAGACTGGACTTTGCTGCTTAAATGAAAATCAGTAGAATCTTCTGGACCAGATGTGGGCAAATTACGACACGCGGGCCACATGAGGCCCATTTAATTTGTCCCGAAAGACTTAAAATAATTAAGTAAATAAACCTTTATTGTTTTATTTTCCCTGTAATTCAGATATTTCGTCACTAGATAGCGCCAAAGAAACAACAACACTGCTCCCGTTTAAATGGCCCATCTCATGCAAAAGTGACTTTCCAGAGTTTTCTAGCTTGTAAGAGTGATGTCCGGGCCGTGTGTGTGTGTGTGTGTGTGTGTGTGTGTGTGTGTGTGTGTGTGTGTGTGTGTGTGTGTGTGTGTGTGTGTGTGTCTTTCTAGATTGATTTAGCCCATTTTTCTGTGGATTTCTGGTACGCTCAGACAAAACAACCAATGAGCAGATGTCTAAAGTATGACACATTTAACGTAGCCACGCCCCCCTACCTCCTCACCACCCGCCCGCCCTCCTCACCCGCCTCCACTCCGGCCTTACGCCCTCACAAACTCGCTTTCAACGTCCGATACACAGGCTGGTTCGCTGCTCTGCCTCTTTTTTATTTTCTTTTTGTAGCTACGCACGGGTTTACGCCTGCCTTCCCCCTCCCGCTCAGAGATGGGCGGAGGAATAGCGGCTCAGTGAGAGCAGAGGGCGGAGCTTGTACTTTCTCAGGATGGGCGGGGGGATGAGCGATACCCGGCCTTTCATAGTTCCGGGTCTGTAACTGCCCTCCATCAAATCAATTTCATAACTATGGTGTAATGCATGTTGTAAACGTGTGTGTGTGCAGAGGATACAATGTGAAAAGAGGTATTTTGCACGAGATGGGCCCTTTAAATGTGTGTCAAAATAAAACGTGCGCCCATTGGGGCCGATACGCATGCGTAATCTAACACTAAATATTAAATCTAGCGCGACAGATGCGTGTTTTTTAAACGCATGCGCGCTAGATTTGAAATTTAACAAGGTTGATGTTTTTGAATAAAAAAAAAAAAAAAAATAGCCAGTCAGGAGGAGAGTGGTGATGACTTCCTGAAGAATCAGGGACCTTCAAAGTAAAAGTTATTCGTTTGATTTTCAGTGTTTAAAGATTTATTTCAAAATAAGAGATTTAATTGTGATGCTTTTTTCTATTTTCTCAGGAAATTAAATCAGATGTTTTCTCCAGATGCCAATGAGGTGAGGTAACCATACCATGCCAACCACCTGGTCCTGCTCCTTTGTTAAATGTTAGAACTCAATGTGGCCCGCGAATCAAAACGTTTGCCCACCTCTGATCTGGACTGGTTAAAATACCGTAATTTTGGTCCCAGGCGGTGTAGCCCAATGGTAGTGACATCACCTTTCGACCGCTTGAAACGGGTTCGAATCCCATTCGGAACAAAGTCCGCCTGGGACCCCTAACCTAAACGAACAAAACGGAAAATCCAAAAAAATAACACACCAACCAAATACTGTAATTTCACGGCCATAAGGCGCACCTAAAAGTCTCAAATTTTCTTCAAAATGAGAGGTGCGCCCTATCTTATTTGTGATTGCGGACGTATTAGAGAACCATCAGGCGAGCGCAGTTGAAAACATGAGAATGTTAAAGGGATCCACAGGTGTGTTCTTTATGCAGAACATTGATGTTTTAACAACACTGAAAATGGAAAAGAGACACGCTTATGAAGCTCAGTTTAAACTGATGGCAATCAGCTGCGCCGGGCGAGTTACGCCACAGTTTGCCAGTGGATTGTAGATGCTCGGGCTAACGTGTCTGCTGGCACTGTTGTCCGAGCTTTCCCAAAAGCAGGCATCATTTCTGAGGAGCTGCACGGTTCAGAAAGTGACTCTGACAGCGAGGAAAGTGAACCTGCGAGGTTGGATTTAGAGCAGCTGTTAGATTCAGAACCAGAGGATGAGGACTTGGATGGATTTAATAAATGACTTTATGACGACTGTAACTAATATTTAAATAAAACCAACCAAACTCAGTTTTACTCCTGATCTATTTTTAAATACGCACGTGTGTGTGCATATGCGCCCGTCTATGAGTATGTGTGTGTTGTTGTAAGGCGGACTTACGTAGTAGAGGATATGTATTAAAACCCACGCCCTATCATCAGGTGCGCCTTGTGTGTGTGTTAAATACAGAGCACGCAAAATTTGGACTGTGCCTTTTAATACGGTGCGCCCTATGGTCGTGAAAATACGGTACCAAACGTGAACTTTAAGCTGGTACCGGCCTTTTAGAACCTAGGCGGGTCCCTCAGTCTGTGGAGGTTTGACTGGCCTGCGTGGTGCGGGTCCCTCACTTCAGCCAGGTGGCTTCTGTGGGTACCCGTGTCTCTAGGAGCTAGGTGGACTCCTGCAGATCCAGAGTCTGCCTACCCAGACTCTGCCGTCATGGGTAGGCCGTACTATATGGACGCTGCCAGCTGTCTGCTGGCTTACTTAGCCTCTGTTAGCAAGACTCAGCTGGAGGGGCAAAGCGCCCAGCAGCGTATGTGGAGGAGTGTGTGAGATCCAGCGCCTGTTGTGACCGCCGGAACTCTGGAGTTGGAGGAACCAGCTTCCGGATCGACGGTCTATATTGACGGGCTGAAACGGCCGCTGGCACTGGAGTGACTACGGCATCCGCGAGACTTCTCATCGGGATCCCTCTTAGGGAATCAGCTGGCAAGGGTAGACGGCAACCCTACAATAGCCAGGTTTAGTTTGTGTAGCTCAGAAGGGCGACAAGTACAGAACTCCTCCCCCTACCCTGCTGGAGTGAGTCATCCGGGAACAAGGCGGGCATCAGTCATGACCGGGCTACCCATGGACATTCGCCCACTTAAGGTGTGTGTTCAGTTACCTGCAACCAGGTAGAGACCCGCTTTGTTCCAGCTGGGAGACAGTCGGGTGATCAGAGAGAAGGACAGGCAGCGCTGCAGGTCTCCTGGGTACACACTCTGAGAACTGCACAGCTACAAGGGCACACATTCAGGAGAAACCGTTAGAACATTAAGGAGTTAAGAGGGAGGCTCTAAGGACAGGGATGCAGCCTGTTTGATTGGTTCTACTGGCACACATGGTAACCTGCCACCTGTTGTGGTACGTGTTGGTTGTTATGGGAACAATAGATGTCCTTTCATCATGGCATATCAAGGATGGAGCAGGAGATCGATAGACGGGTCGGTACAGCGTCAGCAATAACTAGGACGCTGCTACGGTCTATTGTGGTGAAAAAAGAGCAGAGCCGAAAAGCAAAGGTCTGGATTTACAAGTCGATCTACGTTCCTACCATCACCATGGTAACCAGGATCTACGTTCCTACCCTCACCATGGTAACCAGGTACTACGTTCCTACCCTCACAATGGTAACCAGAATCTACGTTCCTACCCTCACCATGGTAACCAGAATCTACGTTCCTACCCTCACCATGGTAACCAGGATCTACGTTCCTACCCTCACCATGGTAACCAGGATCTACGTTCCAACCCTCACCATGGTAACCAGGATCTACGTTCCTACCCTCACCAAGGTAACCAGGATCTACGTTCCTACCCTCACCATGGTAACCAGGATCTACGTTCCTACCCTCACCATGGTAACAAAGATCTACGTTGCAACGCTCACCATGTTAACCGGGATCTACGTTCCTACGGTGTAGTAGGGTGGTAAAACAGTGGGTATTGTTGTGCCAACTTCAAACTTCTGGTAAAATTTGTGGAAAAAAATGTTGTTCTCCGACTTGGTTTCTCAGAATGATGGTGAGGTTTACCTTCAGATGGTTCCTATGAGCGTACATCTGGATGGTACCACGCTGGTAGAACGGTACCTGTGGATTTAAAAACACACCGTTCAGTTACACAGTGGAATGCCCGCCACGGGGCAGGGACAGGGTCCTGCCAGAAGTGGAGGAGTTTAATTATCTCCGGGTCTTCTTCCCGAACAGACGATTGACAGACGAATCAGTGCAGCATCTGCAATAATTAGAATGCTGCATCGATCTGTCGAGCTGAGCCAAAAAGCAAAGCTCTTCGTTCCTACCCTCACCATGGTAACCAGAATCTACGTTCCTACACTCACCATGGTAACCAAGATCTACATCCTATCATCACTATGGTAACCAAGATCTATGTTCCTACCCTCACCATGGTGACCAGGATCTACGTTCCTACCCTTACCATGGTAACCAGGATCTACGTTCCTACCCTCACCGTGGTAACCAAAATCTACGTTCCTACCCTCACCACGGTAACCAGGATCCACGTTCCTACCTTCACCGTGGTAACCAGTATCTATGTTCCTACCCTCACCATGGTAACCGGGGTCTACGTTCCTACCCTCACCATGGTAACCAGGATCTACGTTCCTACCCTCACCGTCGTAACCAAGATCTACGTTCCTACCCTGACCGTGGTAACCAGGATCTACGTTCCTGCCCTCACCATGGTAACCAGGATCTACGTTCCTACCCTCACCGTGGTAACCAGGATCTATGTTCCTACCCTCACCATGGTAACCAGGATCTACGTTCTTACCTTCACCGTGGTAACCAGGATCTACTTTCCGACTTTCACCATGGTAACCAGCTGTGGGTGGCGGACAAAAGAATGAGATCACGGATACAAGCATCTGAAATGATCTTCCTCTGCAGGGCGGCTGGACTCTCACTAAGAGATAGAGAGAGGAGCTCTGCCATCTGGGAGGAGCTCGGAGTAGAGCAGTTGCTTTTCGGGGTCTCGAGAACTCATAAAGGGTAGTTCAGGCGTCTGGTTAGGATGCCTCCCTTGCTGATGAGGTGTTTCGGGCATCTCCCACCGGCAGGAGACCAAGAGGCCGGCCCCGGACCCGCTGGAGAGACTATGTCTCACAGCTAGACAGGGAACACCTCAGGATCCTCTAGGTGAGAGAACCTTAGACATGATTGAATGCGATGGACAGTGGGCGTTACTTACGGCCATGACGACGGTGATCTCATTGAATGAATCCAGGGCGGGGCAGGCCAGGATGTCACCGAACAGCAGCACCAGGTCTCTGAGGGCAAATACATTGTTAGGTATGAATTATACAGAATACTTTTTAATGCCCAACGGCGTAAATACGCGTGCCTAATAGCTCGGAGCAGCTTCTGAACAGCTGCTAAGTGGTGCCGAGTTGGGTGGATCTAGGTTCCTACCCTCACCATGTTAACCAGATCTACGTTCCTACCCTCATCATGGTAACCAGGATATACGTTCCTACCCTCACCATGTTAACCAGGATCTACATTCCTACCCTCACCATGGTAACCAGGATATACGTTCCTACCCTCACCATGGTAACCAGGATCTACGTTCCTAACCCTCACCATGGTAACCAGGATATACGTTCCTACCCTCACCGTGGTAACCAGGATCTATGTTCCTACCCTCACCATGGTAACCAGGATATAGATTCCTACCCTCACCATGGTAACCAGGATCTACGTTCCTACCCTCACCATGGTAACCAGGATCTACGTTCCTACCCTCACCATGGTAACCAGGATCTATGTTCCTACCCTCACCGTGGTAACCAGGATCTACGTTCCTACACTCGCCATGGTAACCAGGATCTATGTTCCTACCCTCACTGTGGTAACCAGGATCTACATTCTTACCCTCACCATGGTAACCAGGATCTACGTTCCTACCCTCACCATGGTAACCAGGATCTACGTTCCTATCCTCACCATGGTAACCAGGATCTATGTTCCTACCCTCACCGTGGTAACCAGGATCTACGTTCCTACACTCGCCATGGTAACCAGGATCTATGTTCCTACCCTCACTGTGGTAACCAGGATCTACATTCTTACCCTCACCATGGTAACCAGGATCTACGTTCCTACCCTCATCATGGTAACCAGGATCTACGTTCCTACCCTCACCATGGTAACTAGGATCTACGTTCCTACCCTCACCATGGTAACCAGGATCTATGTTCCTACCCTCACCATGGTAACCAGGATCTCCGTTCGTACCCTCACCATGGTAACCAGGATCTACATTCCTACCCTCACCATGGTAACCAGGATCTACGTTCCTACCCTCACCATGATAACGAGGATCTATGTTCCTACCCTCACCATGGTAACCATGATCTACGTTCATACCCTCACCATGGTAACCATGATCTACGTTCCTACCCTCACTGTGGTAACCAGGAGCTACATAACCAGGAACCAGTCACCATGGTAACTAGGATCAACGTTCCTCACCTGCAGGTTTTCCTCTGTTTGCTCCTCAGCTCCTCCTCTTCCTCCGAGCTCTGCAGCGTCAGGGTGACGCAGACCAGCTTCTTCAGATCCGGAAGTCCGAGGAAAAACAGCGACTTTGGGGTGCTGCTGTCACCCATCTGACAAAACAGACACAAAAACTGGTTATTCTTTAACCTCACAATCCTCCTCCCTCATCTGAACACTACCTCCCTCCTAATCCTGCCCTCTACTTGAGCACAAGCCCTACTTGTCCTACTGGTTCTTATAACCTCTCTCTGAAGTTTGCACCTGTGTCTTGTCTTCTCTGCTCTAGTGTGTCAGCCATGATGGCGTCACTCCATTTTTTTCATGTCAGGAATGTTAAAATTTTCAAAAAAAAATTAAAATGATTTTTTTTTTCATTGAAAAATCTTGGGGGTTTTTTTGTGAAACTTTTTTTCTTTTTTGTCGAATTAATGTAAAAAAAATTAAGCTTATAATAAACAAATTTAAGTCAAATACATTATAAAAAAACAAATTTTACAGTTTTCAGTTAAAAACAAAAGTAACCGTGTTTTTTACTTTTATTTTTAAAAAAGGGATTAATTTTAAGTAAAAAATAAAACAAAAATCTAATAATATAATTCATTGTTAGTGACGTACCTTTTTTCTATATTCTTGGAAACGCGTTTAAAACAGTTTAAACTGCTTCCAAACAACATAAATCATTAGTTTGTGTTTGTATAGTAACTAAACTTTAACTATAAGGAGTTTTAATTAATTTAAAGACTCATTAAAAATCATTAAAAATGATCATGTATTTTTTTCTGAGTGGTGACTAAAAACTAACGAAGAGGTCTCACTCTTAAAAATGTTGAACAAATTCTATCAGATTTTTTTGTAAATAAAATAAAATTTTCTGTCTTCTTTTTTATTTAGAATAAGAAAATGTTTCAGAATAAAAACAAATATTAAATTGAATTTTTAAAATTATTGTAATTAAATTATTGTGGGTTTTTTATGCTGTAGTGACACATCGATTTTGGAAAGATCTTTGTGAAATTTTCCCGCGAAAGAGCTGTTTTAAATCTAATTATTGATAGGTTGTTAGACCGGAAGTGACAAAACCAAATCCTTAAACGAGATTTTAGGACGGACGCCATTTTAAAGGATGTTTTTAATGTGACCTTTCAAAATAAACGACAACATTTTAAAACTCATTAAAAAACCTATTTTGAGAAGAAATAGTATATATTTTTTAATTATTAGACAAGATTTTTCTAGAAAATATTAGATTTTAACAAAATTGGTGACTTTAAACCAAAGATATTACATTTTATTTTGAAATTCCTCAATGTTATCTGTAAAAAATTCTAAATTTAATTTATTTAAAAAAGCAAAAATGTTTTTCCATAATTTTACTCACTGACAGCTCAACCAGGAACGAGCTTTTTGATACCGTGAAATAGCTCATGAAACCAGGAACTAGCTTTTTGATACCGTGAAATAGCTCATGAAACCAGGAACTAGCTTTTTGATACCGTGAAGTAGCTTTATGAAACCAGGAACTAGCTTTTTGATACCGTGAAGTAGCTTTATGAAACCAGGAACTAGCTTTTTGATACCGTGAAGTAGCTTTATGAAACCAGGAACGAGCTTTTTGATACCGTGAAGTAGCTTTATGAAACCAGGAACGAGCTTTTTGATACCGTGAAGTAGCTTATGAAACCAGGAACGAGCTTTTTGATA
Source organism: Neostethus bicornis (assembly GCA_902685375.1). Lineage (NCBI taxonomy): Eukaryota > Metazoa > Chordata > Actinopteri > Atheriniformes > Phallostethidae > Neostethus > Neostethus bicornis. The sequence goes on from LR738553.1 coordinate 27,817,558, forward strand.
CCATAAAGTAGCTTTATGAAACCAGGAACGAGCTTTTTGATACCATGTAGTCGCTTATAAAACCAGGAACTAGCTTTTTGATACCATGAAATAGCTTATGAAACCAGGAACGAGCTTTTTGATACCATAAAGTAGCTTTATGAAACCAGGAACGAGCTTTTTGATACCATGAAATAGCTTATGAAACCAGGAACGAGCTTCTTGATACCATGAAGTAGCTTTATGAAACCAGGAACGAGCTTTTTGATACCATGAAGTCGCTTATAAAACCAGGAACTAGCTTTTTGATACCGTGAAGTAGCTTATGAAACCAGGAACGAGCTTTTTGATACCATAAAGTAGCTTTATGAAACCAGGAACGAGCTTTTTGATACCGTGAAGTAGCTTATGAAACCAGGAACGAGCTTTTTGATACCGTGAAGTAGCTTTATGAAACCAGGAACGAGCTTTTTGATACCGTGAAGTAGCTTATGAAACCAGGAACGAGCTTTTTGATACCATAAAGTAGCTTTATGAAACCAGGAACGAGCTTTTTGATACCATGAAATAGCTTATGAAACCAGGAACGAGCTTCTTGATACCATGAAGTAGCTTTATGAAACCAGGAACGAGCTTTTTGATACCATGAAGTCGCTTATAAAACCAGGAACTAGCTTTTTGATACCGTGAAGTAGCTTATGAAACCAGGAACGAGCTTTTTGAAACCAGAAAGTAGCTTTATGCCAAGGTACTAAATGCCACAAAAACAAAATTAATGACATTCACAAATGCTAGGACCTCCAACTCTCAGCTCCTTCCATTAGTAACCACCCTAAATGTTACACAGTACAAATATCTTGGTTTTCTCATTGACAGCTCGCTCTCATTCATTCCTCATATTCAAAGTCTGGTAAAGAAGTTAAAGATCAGACTTGGCTTCTTTTTAAGTCTTGTTTGTCTTTCTGTTGCTGCCACATTTCTCCCAGTCCTTGACTATGAGGACATAATATACAGACATGCATCTGCACAGTCTCTACAGTCACAGTTTATCACGGAGCTTTCAGGTTTATTACAAACCTCCATCACTTACTCATCACTGTCTGCTTTATTCTCGTCTCTTTCTTAACGGCGTTTCATTCATTTATAAATCCTTCCTTCTTATTTACACTTAAACAGAATGCCAGCTACAGGCTACCATCTCAGGACCACTATCTTTTGTCAGTGCCCAGAAATCGAACTGAGACGGGGAAGAAAGCCTTTCAGTTTTGTGCCCCACATGACTGGAACCATCTGTAAAAAGAGCTGTGTCTGCGAGAGCTGGTCTCTCTAAACTCTTTTAACTGATAGACTTGGAGAATAGTCAATGTGGTTGTAAATGTTTTGATTGAATGTTTTATTGTTATATTTTTAATGTATTTTAATTTGAAATGTTTGTTTGGTCCTGGAGGCCGGTGCCTCTTGGCCAGGTCACTCTTGTAAAAGAGATTTTTTTAATCTCAATGAGCCTAAACCTGGTTAAATAAAAGTCAAATAAAATAAATAAATTTATAAAACCAGGAACTAGCTTTTTAAACCCACTCCTTTGTCCTTTCCTGCAGGTGGTGAGGCCACTGGAAGGGCGGCCCATGTCACTTGTTCAGGCTGAGGCCGTCCGCCAGGCGCTCACTCTCGTGCTGCACCCTCGAGTTTGGCTCCATGGGAGAGGGTGAACGGTCTTTTCAGCCACGGACATTTGAGCCAAAAAACTGCAACCTAGGATATTTGAGCCACGGTGACTCGGAGATTTCAGCCACGGACATTTGAAGAACTGCAACCTGGTCGCAACTGTTTATTTACGATGAGAAAATTTTATATGACTAAAAGCACGATAAAAATTTTCGCACAATAAAAATTTTAAGACTAAAAGCAATTATTTTCTGTAGTGCAACTGTTTATTTACGATAACATTTTTACATAAAATATCACAATTTTCAACATAAAATAGGTTTTTGGCCCAAATGTCCGAGGCTGAAATGTCCTCGGGCAAGGTATAACTCTTCTACCCCGGACCTGCTGGGGAGACTATGTCTCACAGCTGGACAGGGAACACCTCGGGATCCTCCTGGGTGAGCTGGAGGATGCAGCCAGGGTGAAAGAAGCCTGGGCTTCCCATCTGAGGTTGTTGCCCCCGCGACCCGACCCTAGATAAGCGGAAGGCGACAGAACGGAATGAAATTAGGAACACATGACAACAATGCATGTTCCGGGCGGCATGGTGGCGCAGTGGGTGGCACAGTGGCCTCACAGCAAGGAGGTTGTGCGTTCAAGTCCTGGGTGCGGATGAGGCTTGGAACACTGGCCTTTCTGTGTGGAGTTTGCATGTTCTCCCTGGTTTCCTCCACCTTCCAAAACTATGCATGCCAGGTTGATTTGCAGATGCCAAATTGCCCCTAGGAATGAATGTGTGTTGACAGACTGGCAACCTGTTCAGGGTGTACCCTGCCCCTCGCCTTCAATCAGCCAGGATGGGCTCTGGCACCCCCTAATGGATAGAAGGTGTTTTATTTTCCATTTAATCTGAGTCTTTCTGGGTTTTTTGTCAGTTTGTATTTTATTTTGAAAGAAGCAGGAAGTCAACAGCAGCTGTTTATACTTTGTTCAACTTGTTGAAGAGCTGAATGTAAGTCACAGTCAGGATTTCCTGAGACAGGAACAAACTTTGAGCTGCTTTTTGGGACCAAAGTCAGTGACAAATGGATGAAAAGAAGAATGAAAGCTCTGCTGCTGTGAAATATTACAGACTTTCTGAGATTGAAGAGCAAAACTCTTTTAAATCTACATGGATTATTATCCACAACAAAGTTTATGATGTGACCAAGTTCCTGGAAGAGGTGAGAAGGAACCCAGATTTTAAACAGGGGTTAAATACAGACCTTTAAAATGGGCATAATTATCCGTTTCTTACGCTAAAAACAGCGTATTTTTTGTTTCCCCTCATTATTAGTTACTGTTTCTTTAAGAAAACATTTTTAAAAATTTCAGGTAAGAAACGGAGGAGCAACGGCTCAATCCGAGTTCCTCCAGGATGGTGAAGCTCTTCACCGAGTGAGAGCCCTGCAGAGGAAGCTCATTTCAGCCGCTTGTATCCAATATCACGTTCTTTCAGTCACCACCCGCACCCAGATGAGATAATATGGTATCTATGGTGAGGGTAGGAACGTAGATCCTGGTTACCATGGAGAGGGTAGGAACATAGATCCTGGTTACTATGGTGAGGGTAGGAACGTAGATCCTGGTTACCATGGTGAGGGTAGGAACATAGATCCTGGTTACCATGGTGAGGGTAGGAACATAGATCCTGGTTACCATGGTGAGGGTAGGAACGTAGATCCTGGTTACTATGGTGATTGTAGGAACGTAGATCCTGGTTACCATGGTGAGGGTAGGAACGTAGATCCTGGTTACCATGGTGAGGGTAGGAAGGTAGATCCTGGTTACCATGATGAGGGTAGGAATGTAGATCCTGGTTACCATGGTGAGGGTAGGAACCTAGATCCTGGTTACCATTGTGAAGGTAGGAACGTAGATCCTGGTTACCATGGTGAGCGTAGGAACGTAAATCCTGGTTACCATGGTGAGGGTAGGAACGTAGATCCTGGTTACCATGGTGAGGGTAGGAACGTATATCCTGGTTACCATGGTGAGGGTAGGAACGTAGATCCTGGTTACCATGGTGAGGGTAGGAACGTAGATCCTGGTTACCATGGTGAGGGTAGAAATGTAGATCCTGGTTACCATGGTGAGGGTTGGAACGTAGATCCTGGTTACCATGGTGAGGGTAGGAACGTAGATCCTGGTTACCATGGTGAGGGTAGGAACGTAGATCCTGGTTACCATGGTGAGGGTAGGAACGTAGATCCTGGTTACCACGGTGAGGATAGGAACGTAGATCCTGGTTACCATGGTGAGGGTAGGAACGAAGGATATTTGGTGTGCGGTAGCTCCAAACAGCTTGAGAACAGCTGCTTGGTGGTGCCGAGTTAGAGGGTGGAACACAGGACAGTTGGCTGTCCCCTGGCTGATTGTCGGTTGCCCTGGCAACGACCTGTGAAAGCTCCAGTGAACCCCGCCTCATCTTTACCTCTATGTTTCTCTCCACAGGCACTCACAGCAAGTGGGTTGTAGGATGAGTGGGGGCGAGGTTTTAATCACTGTTCTTTCTGTGTGTAGTTTGCATGTTCTCCTTTTCTCTGGTTTCCTCTAAAAACATACACTGTATGTCAGGTTGACTGGCCGTCAGTGGGATCGGATGTGTTTGTAGATGGCTGTCTGTGTTTGTGACCTTGCAACAGACTGGTAACCTGTTCAGGGTGCACCCTGTTCCCACCTGTAATCAACCAGGATAGGCTGCTACACCTGCCAAAACTTAAACGGTTCATAAGGCAAAATGAAATGACCATTAATGAGATAAGGATCGTTATCTATTGAACATTATTCCTTACATAACGTCTATATTTATGGATTTTCAAAATAAAAGTCCTAGTAAGAAATTTTAAAATGACTGATTAAATGTTAAAAAAATAATTTTTTCTAGTGAAGATTTTGGTAAAAATTTATCCCAGATATTCTCATTTTAAACAACCTCAGATTTTAAATCACTAAATTAATCATTAAAACTGATCTGTAACTAAATTCAAGACATTTGTTGTGGAAAAGCTGCAGATTGTCGCAATTTTGCGGTTGATTTTGGTTTAAATAGTTGCGATCACAAACCTCAATCCGCCTTAATCCCCCTCGTGATGACAGCTGGTCCATGCAGCTGGTCCATGAACCCTCTGAGATCTGCCAGCTTAACGACCGTTAGACGTCACACACCCTCTCTCAAACACACATGGGCAAATTCCGCACGCTGCGCTTTGGGAGGGTGGGCTGCTCATTAAAAACGAGCTTAACAACGTCCTTTCACATTAACCTCTTAACCACCCATCCTTAACGGAGTTGTGGGGGTTGCCGGAGTCCATCCTGGCTGATTCGAGGCGAAGTGGTAGGACACACCCCGAACAGGTCGCCAGCCTGTTGCAGGGTCACACACACACTTTTTCCTAGGGGCAATTTGGCACCGGCCAATCAACCTGGCATGCATGTTTTTAGAGAGTGGGAGGAAACCAGAGTACCAGGAGAAAACCCATGCAGACATGGGGAGAACATGCAAACTCCACACAGAAAGGCTAGTGTTCCAAGCCTCGTTCCCACCTGGGACTCGAACCTACAACCTTCTTGTTGTGAGTCCACTGTGCTACCCACTGTGCCACCGTGCCGCCCGAGATTTTTCAAGTGTTTCATGTCTCGTCACTCCCCCTTAACCCAACTTGGTACCACCTACCAGCTGTATAGAGCTCTCTCTTGGACTGCTTGGCGCTAGCGGGCACACAGATTTCCCCAGTAAGGGTTCATATAGTACTCAGTATTTCTTAGTTTGTTTGAGGCGTCACCATGGCAGCGTACTAGTGCCACTCTGCCATTGCTCACGAGTATTTTCAGGTTCCAGCGGCTCATTTAAATATCATTACATATGCGCGATGTCATCTGCATGATGTCATCTGCATGATGCCGACTGTGTATGGAGTTCTAGAGACTTAGTCGGGGCAGGATGGAGATCAAGTTGATTGCTGGTCTGATTTTAAAGGTTTTAAATGTGTTAAAAATTCTTAATTTTATTTAAATACAAAGAAAATTATGATAAAAAACAGTTAAAAGATTCAAAACATGTGCAAAAAGATTTAAAATCTCAAGATTTTCTGGGGGTTTTTTTGTCTTAATTTGTTCTAATTTCTTGTTTGTTTATGACGGGACTATTTAAACCCCGCCCACTTCCCCCTCACACACATACACACACTCACACACACACACACCCATAAACACATACACACACGCACATACACACACAGACACTCACACACGTACACACAGACACTACGTGCACATTAAACACAAAGATAAACAGACGGCGGTGAACATTTGGACCCGTCCAGCTGGTAACTCTGTACAGAGGGGAAGGGTGTGGTCAGGGCTCGGCTTCCTGATCCACGGGCACATGGTGGAGGGTTCAGAGGGTGGAGCTGGAGGCGGAGCCTGTAGCTCTTTATATTAAGCAGGTTTGTAAATGGTTAATTTATAGATTAGACATCCAAATGTGGGCGTCTCTGACGAGGAGCTGGAGCTAGGTCCTTCACTCCAGCCAGGTGGCTTATGTGGGTACCCGTGTCTCCTGGACCCCTGTGGGTTATGGGCATGCTGACTCCTGGTGTGGATCGATGCCCTGCATCAGGCTGGAGGTGTGACTGTGTGTGTGACTCTGCCCTCAGCATCCAGGAGGTGAAGAGGTTCTGAGGGAACAGGCTGGAGGCAACGCCACCGAGAGCTTCGAGGACGTCGGACACTCCACCGATGCCAGAGAGATGGCGAGCAGCATGGTGATCGGAGAGCTTCACCCGGTCAGTGTGTGTGGTTGTGGATATGTGTGTGTGTGTTCAATCCAATCCTAATCAAACTCTCTTTGTTCAGGATGACCGACATAAAATCGCTCAACCTGTGGTGAGTAACACAGTCCCGTTGCATTGTGGGAAATGTAGGAGTCTTTCAGTCTGACCGTGCCCACTTTGTGTCTTACAGGAAACTCTGGTGACCACCGTGAAGGACGAGGCCAGGTACCCGTTACTTTATTTAGTTTAGTAGCTTGCTCCGCGGATCCTTGGTACCCTCACCATGGTAACCAGGATCTACGTTCCTGCCCTCACCATGGTAACCAGGATCTACGTTCCTACTCTCACCATGGTAACCAGGATCTACGTTCCTACCCTCACCATGGTAACCAGGATCTACGTTCCTACCCTCACCATGGTAACCAGGATCTACGTTCATACCCTCACCATGGTAACCAGGATCTACGTTCCTACCCTCACCATGGTAACCAGGATCTACGTTCCTACCCTCACCATGGTTACCAGGATCTACGTTCCTACCCTCACCATGGTAACCAGGATCTACGTTCCTACACTCACCATGGTAACCAGGATCTACGTTCCTACCCTCACCATGGTAACCAGAATCTACATTCCTCACCATAGTAACCAGGATCTACGTTCCTACCCTCACCATAGTAACCAGGATCTACGTTCCTACCCTTACCATGGTAACCAGGATTTACGTTCCTACCCTCACCATGGTAACCAGGATCTACGTTCCTACCCTCACCATAGTAACCAGGATCTACGTTCCTACCCTTACCATGGTAACCAGGATTTACGTTCCTACCCTCACCATGGTAACCAGGATCTACGTTCCTACCCTCACCATAGTAACCAGGATCTACGTTCCTACCCTTACCATGGTAACCAGGATCTACGTTCCTACCCTCACCATGGTAACCAGGATCTACGTTCCTACCCTCACCATGGTAACCAGGATCTACGTTCCTACCCTCACCATGGTAACCAGGATCTACGTTCCTACCCTCACCATGGTAACCAGGATCTACGTTCCTACCCTCACCATGGTAACCAGGATCTACATTCCTCACCATAGTAACCAGGATCTACGTTCCTACCCTCACCATAGTAACCAGGATCTACGTTCCTACCCTTACCATGGTAACCAGGATTTACGTTCCTACCCTCACCATGGTAACCAGGATCTACGTTCCTACCCTCACCATAGTAACCAGGATCTACGTTCCTACCCTTACCATGGTAACCAGGATTTACGTTCCTACCCTCACCATGGTAACCAGGATCTACGTTCCTACCCTCACCATAGTAACCAGGATCTACGTTCCTACCCTTACCATGGTAACCAGGATCTACGTTCCTACCCTCACCATGGTAACCAGGATCTACGTTCCTACCCTCACCATGGTAACCAGGATCTACGTTCCTACCCTCACCATGGTAACCAGGATCTACGTTCCTACCTTCACCATGGTAACCGGGATCTACGTTCCTACCTTCACCATAGTAACCAGGATCTACGTTCCTACCCTCACCATAGTAACCAGGATCTACGTTCCTACCCTTACCATGGTAACCAGGATTTACGTTCCTACCCTCACCATGGTAACCAGGATCTACGTTCCTACCCTCACCATAGTAACCAGGATCTACGTTCCTACCCTTACCATGGTAACCAGGATTTACGTTCCTACCCTCACCATGGTAACCAGGATCTACGTTCCTACCCTCACCATAGTAACCAGGATCTACGTTCCTACCCTTACCATGGTAACCAGGATCTACGTTCCTACCCTCACCATGGTAACCAGGATCTACGTTCCTACCCTCACCATGGTAACCAGGATCTACGTTCCTACCCTCACCATGGTAACCAGGATCTACATTCCTCACCATGGTAACCAGGATATTGTGCTGTAACTCCACCCTCAATGTGACCTCGGCTTTCGTTTATTTTTTAATGCCCTCTCTCTTTGTTTCTCAGTTGGTGGACCAGCTTGGTGATACCCGCTCTGGCCGCCGCCATCGTCACTCTGACGTATCGCGTCTTCACAGCCGACAGCGACTGACCTCATCAGAATTCTGGCCGTGATGTCATCTCTAGGGGACGGCGACTCCTCACGGCGTAGATCAGTGTTTCTAACTCAGAGACCGGTGAGCTGCTGCCAAAGGATCAGTGACTCTACGCCAACGCCGCCATCACGCCAAACGTATTTCCTCCTGTTCGACCAATCATATGACACTATGTTTAAAAAATCAATCTGAAATCTTTGCACTGATGTATCATTTTTTTGTTTTTTATTTTGAATGTGAGGTGAAGGAGTTAGGTGTCGGTCGGGACGCCGTCCTGAAGGGTTCACACACACACACACACACACACACACACACACACACAGACCGTCCATCATGCTCAAACCTGATTGGTTGAAATGCTAAATAAGAGTTTTATTATAAGAATAATAAAGAAAAAACAGTAAATTTCTTTAATCAAACGGTTTTAGTTGAACGTTTAAAAGTGCCTTTTCCAGACTGGCGTGTGCCAAGGTGCCTTTTCCAGACTGGCGTGTGCCAAGGTGCCTTTTCCAGACTGGCGTGTGCCAAGGTGCCAGCAGCTGCTTTTTATTCAATAAAACTGTTTATCTCATCGTGTTTGTCTTGTGAATGATTCAACCCTCTTCATGCCCGTCAGGGTAGGACCATACCTAAGACCAGGGTAGGACCATACCATGAGACCAACATGGTGGCATAGTGGTCTCAGCAAGAAGGTCAGGGGTTCGGGTCCCGGGTGGGGACGAGGCTTCAAACACTGTGTTTTCTGTGTGGAGTTTGCATGTTCTCCCTGTGTATATGTGTTTTTTTTCTCTGGCTTTGTTCAGTTCCGTCATCTTCCGTCCATCCAGGGCCAAGTTGCCAGGGGTAACAGCCTCAGACGGGAAGCCTAGGCTTCTCTCACATGACAGACTGGCATACCTTTCGGGATACACCCTTACCCTCGTCTTGAATCACCCGGGATGGGCACCAGCACCCCCTGCGGTCTCGGTATAGACGGTTAAGAAGGTTACTGACTGGCATTTAAATGGACTTGTTACAGATGTGATTTATGAAGCTTTACAGGCTTCACAGCAAGAAGGTCAGGGCTTTGATTCTCAGATGGAGGGTGACACTGAAACACAGGCCTTTCTGTGTGGAGTCTGCATGTTCTACACACACACACTCACACTCATTCCAAGCAGCCAATCAACCTAACATACAGTATATGTTTTTGGAGGAAACCCACACATACACAGGGAGAACATGCAAACTACACACAGAGACAAGTGTTTCAAGTCTCGTCCCAGCCCCCAACTTTCTTACTATGACGTCACCGTGTTAAACACTGCGCCACCATGCGGTTGTTTCTGGAACTGTTTTGATTTTAGTGCATTTATTTATTTGGTTGACAAATCGCAGTGAGATTCGAACCAGAGAACTTCCAGTCCAACGGAGAACGATCTACCACTGAGCCATCACCTCCCCTCACAAGGTGTAGAAACTCCTAAAATGATTGGTTGGGTTTTAAAAGGACATTAAATCCAATCAAATCAATCAACTCATCCTTAGTTCAACTTTAAAAGACTGAAAGAGTAAAGCATCTGTCTTTTTTAAAGATCTTTGAATATTTATTCAATAACTTTAAAGAATGATCATTTCTATTGATTGATTTGATTGTTTTTTACTGTATTTTTATCAGGAGTGTTTTTTTTAATATTATGGTGGCCAAAACAATTTAAACGTATAAACATGTGAAAGTAAAACAGTAAAATTAAATTAATTTTTCATTTTCATCAGTTTTATCTTGGTTTAGTGAAACACCGCCATCTGGTGGCCAAAAGTCGCAAGTGCTGATTTTTTTTCTTTTTTTCTTTTTCTGTTTTATTATTAAAAAGAAACTTAAGTTAAAAAAATTCTCTAAAATGTTTTTTTTCCTGTTTTATTATTTCTGGGATTAATTCAGTCCAGTCAGCCGAGGGGTACAACCAGGGTCAGCCCACCGTCGGCTGCCAACCATCTCCTCCATCGCCCCACTCTTGTAGCCCTCCCTGGAAGGGAGTTTTGCCCGTAGATCAAACCCTGACACACCCGGGAGGAACTGGGAGTAGAGCCTATGGTGTGTGTGTGGCCTGCTAGGTTGGCATGAGGAGAAAAGATTGGGTCAGAATTATTTCAAAGAAAAATTCCTCTTTGTAACATGGAGACATGGGGCTATACGGTGACGCAGGGGTTAACACAGTGGCCTCACAGCAAGAAGGTCAGGGTTAGTGTTCCTGAGTGGGTTGAGACACCTTGTCTTTCTGTGTGAAGTTTGCATGTTCTCCCTGTGTGTGTGTGTGTGTGTGTGTGTGTGTGTGTGTGTGTGTGTGTGTGTGTGTGTGTGTGGGTGGGTGGGTGGGTGTCCTCCAAAAACATACATGTTAGGTTGACTGTAAATTGGTTGTGTGTGTGGCCCTTTAAGAAGACCAAACTAAACGTGGCTCAGTAGTAGAGCTTGCCTTGAACCTGAAGTAAACCGGAGGTTTTGCGGGTGTTTGGGATGACGAAGTCATTGTCAAAGACCTCACGCATGCGTTTTAGAGTAAAATTAGACTCTTCTGGCCTTCCAGATATATCTAACGTTATAATTAATACACATAAAAAGATGGCGGTAGCACGGTGGCCTCTCAGCAGCAAGGTCAGGGGTTCGAGTCCTGGACGGAGACGAGGCTTGGAACACTGGCCTTTCTGTGTGGAGTTTGCATGTTCTCCCCTTGTATGCATGGGTTTCCTCTCTTCCTCCCTCCAAAAACATACATGCTAGGTTAAATGGCCACCACATGATTGCCCTTAGGATAAAGTGTGCATGCATGTGCGTGCCCGTGGCGACACTGTCACCATGTTTAAATCTGAAGGTTAATCACTCTTTATATCTTTAATTTTTATTCTGGTTTGGTAAATAAAAAGAATGGCTACACAAATCCAGGAATCAAAGTAAAATTTTATTCAAACAGAGAAGATAACGTATGACGTCATCTAAGCGCGCCCCTCCTTAAAGGGAAAGCAACGGAAAATTAACACTGTCTTTAGTAAATTATGTCTAGTATTTTGTGATTTTTATTTATTATTATTGATTAAAAATCACTTTTTAAATCTTGTTTTTATTAAAAATACATCAAGATTGATTAATTTATTATTTTAAATATTAAAACATGGCGTCGCAGTGTTTTTCGTCCTCGCAAAACAACAACAACCGCAGCTGAAACTTTCCTGAACTCTGCGACAGTTTTCACCATCAGACGTCAGCGTGATGGAAATGATGACGACATATTTGTTTACGCTGCGCCGCTGACGCACCGTGCGCTGCACACTCATCTTATATAACACTCTAAACCCTTATCCGTGCCAGGGTCACGGGAGGGAGCAGTAGGTGAGAGGCGGGGTACGTCCCGAACAGGTCGCCGGTCTGTATCGGGGCGGTTACATAACAATGATGCAGATGTGTTGTTTCTCAGAAGCGGGCGTGTGGATCTGAACGTGTGTGGAACGAGTGGGGAGAGCAGGGAGCACGAGGGTGAAGTAACCATGGTAACCAGGATCTACTTCCTATCCTCACCATGGTAACCAGGATCTCCGTTCCTACCCTCACCATGGTAACCAGGATCTACGTTCCTTTCCTCACCATGGTAACCAGGATCTACGTTCCTACCCTCACCATGGTAACCAAGATTTACGTCCCCACCCTCACCGTGGTAACCAGGATCTACGTTCCTACCCTCACCATGGTGACCAGGATCTACGTTCCTACCCTCACCATGGTGACCAGGATCTACGTTCCTACCCTCACCGTGGTAACCAGGATCTACGTTCCTACCCTCACCATCGTGACCAGGATCTACGTTCCTACCCTCACCATGGTGACCAGGATCTACGTTCCTACCCTCACCATGGTAAACAGGATCTACGTTCCTACGCTCACCATGGTGACCAGGATCTACGTTCCTACCCTCACCATCGTGACCAGGATCTACGTTCCTACCCTCACCATGGTGACCAGGATCTACGTTACTACCCTCACCATGGTAACCAGGATCTACGTTCCTACCATCACGATGGTAACCAGGATCTACGTTCCTACCCTCACCATGGTAACCAGGATCTACGTTCCTACCCTCACCATGGTAACCAGCTGTTGGTGGCGACCGAAAGACCGAGATCGCGGATACAAGGGCCGAAATGATCTTTCTCTGCAGGGTGGCTGGGTTCTCACTCAAATAAGGTGAGGAGTTCTGCCATCCGGGAGGAGCTCTGTGTCACTGATCCTGAACCAGCTGTTCTGCTTCCTGGGCGGTGACACTGAGTCGCTTGAGATCGTCCAATCAGTATGGCGAGTCATCAGGTACGGGACCTTTGAGCTTTGCAAGTTGCCTTGGGCTGGCACATACGGGCTCTAAGCGTCTGGTTAGAGACTCGCTGGGGCACCCTATGGTTTGGAGAGCCCTGCTGTTGAAGCCATCGATTCTGGCCGCCATAGTCTTGTTCAGGGGGCACGTCAGCTTGCTGTAGGATGTGCTGAGCAGAGTGACGACGTTAGTTTCACTCTGTGTCACTCTGCGTGGCAACACACACGCATATGCGCATTCCTAGGGGCAATTTCATAGCTGCCAATGAACCTAACATGTATGTTTTTGGAGGAAACCAGAGAAAAACCCACACATACACAGGGAGAACATGCAAACTACACACAGAAAGGACAGTGTTTCAAGCCCCGCCTCCACTCCGGGAATCGAACCCTGACCTTGTTGCTGTGAGGCCACCATGCTACCCACCGTACCGCCATCTTTTTATATGTATTAGAAATAACGTTAAATAAGTATGGAAAGCCAGAAGGGTCTAATATGACTCTAAAACGCATGCGTGTGTGTATCTGTGTGTGTGTGTGTGAGTGAGTGAGTGCGTGTGTTCTCTCCAATCAGGTGAAGGGTTACAGGTGTGTCTACGTGCGCAGCTCAGCAGGTAGACGCAGTGAGGTGGGATGTGTTTGCAGTGTGTGTGTGTGTGTGTGTGTGTGTGTGTGTGTGTGTGTGTGTGTGTGTGTGTGTGTGTGTGTGTGTGTGTGTGTGTGTGTGTGTGTGTGTGTGGGAGGGTCTCTATACAAGCCGCAGGACTCCCTCCGGACCCCGCACACATGTCCAGCTCTCCTCCCTGCACGCACGGCGCTGACGCCCTGCAGAACGGCCTGGATGGAGAGGAGGACCAGGAGGAGGACCAGGAGGACGACCTGGACGATGAGGCGGACGCGTCCCATCTGGAGCGGTTCCTACGGGACCGGAGGAGAGCCAAGTCTCTCCCGGCTCTGCTGGATGAAACCACCGGGAGGAAACGGGTAAAGTTCGCAGACTCCATGGGTCTGACCCTGACCCGGGTTAAACACTTCAGCACCCAGGAGGAGCCGAGGATCCCTAGTAAGGTTCTATCCCGGCACAGGAGCTTCCCTCCACAGCATCCCCAGATCCTGGACCGGATGTCCCACCGCTCCAGCTGGGATGGGGTTACCCAGGAGACGGATCGGATGGTGGCCTGCTTCCCAGAGCCCAAAGACACGGAGCAGCGGGTTCAGGACCTGCAGGTCTGCTTGGAGAAGGTCTTCATCTCACAGTTTGAAGTACGAGGGCAGATCCGCGTGCTGGAGAGCAGCTGCGTGACCGAGGTGGGAGTCAGGTTTACCTTCAACGACTGGCAGTCTCATGTGGACGCGCAGGCGGTGCCGGGGGACCGGGACCGGTTCCTGTTCAGCATGTACACCCCGCCCTTCCCGGAGCCCGGTTCTGCAGTACACTTTGCAGTGTACAGCAAGTCCACGCGTGGGGAATTCTGGGACAATAATCAGGGACAGAATTACACGCTGCGGTACATGAGCGTCCGGACGGAGACCGCGGCCTTCTGTGCCTCCTGAACACCTGCAGGACTGGATTTATCAGCACGTTTCTGCCGCTGGAGTTTTAACCCGTTTAAAAAAATTCAATTTAATCTGAAAAGTTTTTAAAAAAACTTTGAAATGTTTGAAAACTTTTTAAATAAACTTGAAAAAATGACTTAAAAATTATTTTTAATTCAAATGTTTATTTGTTGGAAAAAACTTTGCTTAAAAAAATAAATAATAAAAAATATATATTTTAAGGTTAAAACTTGAATTTAAAGAAAATGTGAAATTAAAAAAAAAAAAATTCTGTTTTTTTTCTGAAATTTACTATTTTTCAAAGAAAAAAAAATTATGATAAAATTTCGATCGAATTTAGAATTTTTTTTTTAATTTTTTTAAAAAAAACAATACAATTTGAAATTTTTGAATTGACACTAAATTTTTAAAGTTTTACAAATTTTTATTTTACATAAAATTGAAATTTTAATTGTTATAAAAAAATTAATAAATATTTGAAAAACGTTTAAAACATTCTTTTTTTCTCTCTTAAAATGAAGCTAAATTCAAGTTTAAACGTCTGGATTTTTTTTTTTTATCATAATAAATGTTTTTTTGTTTTTTTTAATAATAACAATGTTTAAAAAAAGGTTTTCATCATATTTTAAAAATTAACTTCAAATTTAAAATCAAATCAAATCAAAATCGTATTTTTATTTGATTATTTCTGACTTTTTTCTAATTTTTTTTTTCATTCTGTTACTGTTTTACTCCCAGAGTAAAGTCCACTCACCCCCCTGCTGACCCCCTGCCCACCTCCTGCCCACCCTGACCCTCCATGTTTACTCTGAAAACACTGACCTAATTATAATCATTAAAAATGGCTGCAAAACATCAACGAGCTTTGTTTTAATCAATGCTTGTTAACTGTTAACCAAAGACTGAGTTCAATGTGCTGTTACTTCCCCTTTAAGGAGGGGCGCGCTTTGATGACGTCATATCTCAGAGTCTGTTGTTTTGAAATAAAATTTTACGTGGATTCCTGTGGTCACTCTTTTTATTTACCAAATCCTCAAGGATGTTGGGATCCCTATTTCGCGTGCGCATGCGCACGTCCGTGAAGCTAGTCCTTAAAAAATATATATAAACAAACATAAACAAAAAATATGTCAATCGTTTGTGCGGTTTTAGTTTTTTTTAAGAAATACAATTTAGACGATGACGTCATCCAGCCCGTTATTTTGGTAAAAATAAAAATGGCGCCGCCCATTGTAGCCGGACGAAGGCTATGAAATTGTTTTGATTTTTTAAAGAGGGGGCAGCTTTACGGAGGTCTGATGCCCAACTACAGACATGCCAAGGGAAACACCCGCAATTAGGAACTCTTTCACTCTCACCCACCAAGGCTAATAAAACTCGGGCATGATGAACACTAGTGCATGCCATGTGCTTAGCCTAGATATAATGAGGCTAAGCACATGGCATCTCCTGCTGCTGCAGCTGTGCACAACTAACCAGCTGCTTTCTCATATTTTGAACGGTTTGTTTTACACCAACTGTCATGGTGGGTGTTGTTCACTGGCAAATGTGACGTCGTGTGATGTCATAGCCTAGGGGTGGGCAATTAATTTTTATCAGGGGCCGCATGAGAAGCCTGAATTGTGTCAGAGGGCCACCAACTTTCTTTCATTGTAAAATACTTCAATATTTTGAATAGCTGGTACTGATAATCAGAAGAATAAAGCACTCTGTAAATATGTAGATTAGGTTATGTGAAACTGGTTAAATAAAAAAAACAATTTATTTTTTAATTTGGTAATCTCCACAAACAATAATTTGTAATGTTTTCCACCTGAAACGTTCTCAAATGCGCCTTTTTTCTCCGGGCACATCAGCGCAGCAGAGTTCAATAAACACTCCTTAATAAACTCTCCGTTGGAAAATGCCTTAGTTTTTCTGGCGATTTTGTGAGAAATGACCTAAGTTGTCCTGACGGCTGCATCTCTGGGAGTGTAAAGTTTAGTTTGTAGTTTTCATCAGACTCCCTCGCACGCTCTTCACCAGACAGACTTCATGCTTGGTGGTGTAGTGGTGAACACAGCAACCTGTGTACCACAGACTAAACACACTGCTTTAATTTCTGTAAAGAAATATTTGGAAGTCCACGTTTTGTTGAAAATACGGCATTCGTTATCAACTTTTCTTTTCTCTGGGTGTGCCGACATCTTGGGGATAACCTGGTGAACAGCATCACCTTCACTCACACACGTGTATACGCGAGTGAAGGTGCTACGTCTACGACGTGCATACGTAGCGACCTAACGCTTTTCAAAATAAAAGTTTTTTAAAAAGTTTAATTTATGGTGTTTATGATTGGCCTCACGAGGGTCGGACAGGGACCTACAAAGGGCCGGATGTGGCCCGCGGGCCTTAATTTGCCCAGGTCTTGTCATAGGCCCTCCCCCTTTAGGCCCCGCCTCAAAATCTCCCTATTTGTGAAGCCAAAAACTTGCAACCCTGGCTGATTGAAGGCAAGAGACAGGATACACCTTGAACAGGTTGCCAGTCTATTGCACTGCCACACACACACTCATTTTTTATAGCGGCTTATCAACCTAACACAGATGCTTTTTAAATGTGGGTAGAAACCGGAGTACCCGGAGGAAACCCTCGCCCCTCGCATACACCCCACTCACTGAGCCATCCTTCCCTCAAGGAGGGCAATCCTTTATTCAGGCTCTCAGTGATGTTGGCATCCTTTCATTCAACGTTTGAACCGCTTATTCCTAAAAAGTGTTGCGGGAGGTGCCACACACACTGACAACCATCCACACACACATCCAGACTGGCGACCTGTTCAGGGCGTACGCTGACTCTCGCCTGTAATCAGCCGGGGTAGGCTCCGACTCCCCCACCTTACCATGGGCAGAAAAAATGCAGAGAAATAATTAATCTTCCTCTGCAGGGTGGTGCAGGGTGGTGCTCTCACTCAGAGATCGGGTGAGGAGCTCTGCCATCTGGGAGGAGCTCGGAGTAGAGCTCCAGGTCAAGAGAAGCCAGATGCGGTGGCTCAGGCATCTGGTCAAGATGTTTTCCCGAGTGCCTCGTTTTAAACCAAAACAATCGTTAAAAACATGGCCGTAAATTTCTGGAGGGGCCTCATTTAAGTAGGGGTCCAATCCACTGGATTTACCGAGGCTTGCTCTTCAGTTCTGTCCGACTTTGACTGAGCAGACAGTGTTTATGAATCTTTTTTTCAACAATATGCCGTTATGGGATGTTTTTAAAAAATATATACGAATAGAAAATTCATTTAATCCATTTCAAAATCAAGCTGTGACTGATAAAAAGTGGGAAAAGTGAGACGTGGTGACCAGAAGCTTCACCAGAAAAAACTGCTTTGTTTTATTAGAACAAAATCAAATCATTTCTTTTATTAAAAGTAGATTTTTGTTCGTTCAGAATGTCCTGGTTAAATTACCGTAATTTCACAACCATAAGGCGCACCTAAAAGTCTCAAATTTTCTTCAAAATGAGAGGTGCGCCCTATCTGATTTGTGATTGGTGGACGTATTAGAGAACCATCAGGCGGACGCAGTTGAAAACATGAGAACGTTAAAGGGTGAAGTGTGTGTGTGGATTATGTCTAAAAGAACAGGTGTGTTTTTTATGCAGAACATTGCTGTTTTAAAAACACTGAAAATGGAAAAGAGACACGTTTATGAAGCTCAGTTTAAACTGATGGCGATCAGCTGCGCCGGGCGAGTTACCCCACAGTTTGCCAGTGGATTGTAGATGCTCGGGCTAACGTGTCTGCTGGCACTGTAGTCCGAGCTTTCCCAAAAGCAGGCATCATTTCTGAGGAGCTGCACGGTTCAGAAAGTGACTCTGACAGCGAGGAAAGTGAACCTGCGAGGTTGGATTTAGAGCAGCTGTTAGATTCAGAAACAGAGGATGAGGACTTTGATGGATTTGATAAATGACTTTATGACGACTGTAACTAATATTTAAATAAAACCAACCAAACTCAGTTTTACTCCCGATCTATTTTTTAAATATGCACGTGTGTGTGCATATGCGCGCGTCTATGTGTATGTGTGTGTGTTGTTGTAAGACGGACTTACGTAGTAGAAGATATGTATATAAAACCCGCGCCCTATCATCAGATGCGCCTTGTGTGTGTGTTAAACACAGAGCACGCAAAATTTGGACTGAGCCCTTTAATACGGTGCGCCCTATGGTTGTGAAAATACGGTAACTGAAAATTGAACATAAATAAGTTTTGACCGTTCCATCGTCTTTAACTGGTCCCGGCCTCAGACGGGATACCCAGGCTTCTCACCCCGGCCGCTTCCTCCAGCTCACACAGAAGGATCCTGAGGTGTTCCCCGTCCATCTCTCCAGCAGGTCCGGGGTCTGCCTCTTGGTCTCCTTCTGGTGGGACGTGCCTGAAACACCTCACCAAGGAGGTGCTCGGGAAGCTGTCGCAGAACCACACAAATACCCACTCATTCCTAGGGGCAATCATGTAGTGACCAGTCAACCTAACATGTATGTTTTTAGAGGAAACCAGAGAAAACCCACTCATACACAGGGAGAACATGCAAACTACACACAGAAATGTCAGTGTTCCAGGCCTCATCCCCACCTGGGACTCAAACCCACAACCTTCTTAATGTGAGGCCACTGTGCTACCCAGACTAAAGTCATGAAACTGATTTTAACAAAAAAAAAGAAAACCATCAGATTTTTCTGATTACTTAAAAAAAATGGTTGGGGAAAGTTTGGCGAGGATGTTTTTACGGGCGTCATGGGCACACGTGCCCGGGTTCTGTTGGCCGAACCGATTCTGCTTGAAAACTAAACTTCAGAGATTGATCTAAAGTAGGTCAGAGCGGAATGAGGAGACCAGAAAGCGGGCACGTTGTGATGAAACAGCGTTAAGCAACATGATCTTTAAACCAACAGACAGCTCTATGAATAGCACCTGCAGGTCAGTCACCCGCTTCACCTTCAACCCGAGGGACCAGGTCCTGCCCACGCACGCAGCCCGTGAGTGGGCAACAGCTTAACCTGCGGTCGGACTGAAACAAACAGAGAAAATAAACAGAGATAAAAAAAAAAAAAGACAGATGATGAAGACTTAATAAAAAATAACTAAAAATAGATCCGAACGTCACCATGGTAACCAGGATCTACGATCCTACCCTCACCATGGTAACCAGGATCTACATTCCTACCCTCACCATGGTAACCAGGATCTACGATCCTACCCTCACCATGGTAACCAGGATCTACGATCCTACCCTCACCATGGTAACCAGGATCTACGTTCCTACCCTCACCATGGTAACCAGGATCTATGTTCCTACCCTCACCATGGTAACCAGGATCTACCCTCAGTATGGTAACCAGGATCTACGTTTCTTACCGTCACCATGGTAACCAGGATCTATGTTCCTACCCTGACTATGGTAACCAGGATCTACATTTTTTACCGTCACCATGGTAACCAGGATCTACATTCCTACCCTCACTATGGTAACCAGGATCTACGTTCCTACCCTCACCATGGTAACCAGGATCTACATTCCTACCCTCACTATGGTAACCAGGATCTACATTCCTACCCTCACTATGGTAACCAGGATCTACGTTCCTACCCTCACCATGGTAACCAGGATCTACATTCCTACCCTCACTATGGTAACCAGGATCTACGTTCCTACCCTCACCATGGTAACCAGGATCTACGTTCCTACCCTCACCATGGTAACCAGGATTTCTGTTCCTACCATCACCATGGTAACCAGGATATACGTTCCTACCGTCACCATGGTAACCAGGATTTACGTTCCTACCGTCACCATGGTAACCAGGATCTACGTTCCTACCCTCATCGTGGTAACCAGGATCTAATGAGCTTCCCCGTCATTGGCTGGGTTCTCACACAGATGGAGGAGCTCAGACTAGATAGGGTGGTTTGGGCATCTGATTACGATGCCTCTTAAACTACTTGATGAGGTGTTCCGGGCTCTGTCACACCGGAAGAAGACCAAGAGGTTGACCCTGGACCTGCTGGAGAGACTAAGTCTCACAGCTGGACAGGGAACACCTCGGGATCCTTCTGGGTGAGATGGAGGATGCAGCCGGGATGAGAGAAGCCTGGGCTTCCCGTCTGAAGCTGTTATCCCCGCGACCCGTCCCCGGATAAGCAGAAGACAACGGAACGGAACATAAAAGCCTATCAGTTTAGGATGAAACATAAATGTTTCTGACTATTTCTATTTTAACCACAAGAGGACGACAAAAAACCATGAAAGAGTATTTGCAGTGATTTAAACCAAAGCAAAAAGGCGACATCTTG
Source organism: Neostethus bicornis (assembly GCA_902685375.1). NCBI lineage: Eukaryota > Metazoa > Chordata > Actinopteri > Atheriniformes > Phallostethidae > Neostethus > Neostethus bicornis. The sequence goes on from LR738553.1 coordinate 27,838,319, forward strand.
TGGACAAAATAAAAACATGCAGTTTGTAACTAAAACTATTTTTTTTTTCCAGTTTTTAGGGAAGTTTTAACAGAAAAAAAGAGACAAAGTTTAAAGTGAATGTGATATAAATCAAGTTTCAACCTCCTCCCACACCGCCACTTGATGTGGATTGGACCTCATTATTCACACCTGTATTTATTTATGTAATTATAATCGTATTCTTGTTATACCTTCTGAGGTACACTGTCTGGAAAGACGCGGGTCTGTACTTTCTGAACCGCTGGTTCCTTATGGGGTCTGGCGAGGTGTTGGAGCCTATCCTGGCTGATGAGACGGGAGGTAAGATACACCCCAAACAGGTCTCCAGTCTGTTGTGGGGTGACACACACACACACACACACACACACACACACACAGAGACGTTCCTAGGGGTTATTTAAAATCAGCCAATCAGCCTAATATGTATGTACTGTATGTTTTATGAGGGTGGGAGGAAACTGGAGTACCAGGGGTACCTGGAGAAAACCCACGCATACACAGGGAGAACATGCAAACTCTACACAGAGAGCCTCGTCTACACCCAGGACTTGAACCCATGACCCTCTTGCTGTGAGGCCACTGTGCCAACCACTGTATCACCGTGCCGCCAGAACAAAAAATAATGTAAGAAATGTTAGACTCTCCTTCTTGATGAGAAGTGGGAGGGCGGGATGGGGGAAGAAACCTGATGGAGATCCACATGAAGGAGAGATCCCTCCCCAAGGAGGAAAGGGTGAGGATCGGTGGAGTCCAACTCTCACTGGAAATAGAATCAACATACTGCTGGCAAAACGAACCACGCTCAGATACCAGTTATACATAGACCAGACAGCCCGAACTATGAGCCCTCATGGCTCCTGAAGCCCTCCGGTGGGCAGGGTGGAACCCGAGACCCACAGAGTACATGTAGACTGGTTGGGCAAACTCCCACGACCCTTCTAAGACCCTGAAGAGGGTCCACATCATGCCTGGGTACGATAGGCAGACCCCGGACCTGCTGGAGAGACTATGTCTCACAGCTGGACAGGGAACACCTCAGGATCCTCCTGGGTGAGATGGAGGATGCAGCCGGGGTGAGAGAAGCCTGGGCTTCCCGACTGAGGCTGTTGCCCTGCAACCCGGCCCCGGGTAAGCAAAAGACTAGGATCCAAAATATGGATCAAGAAAACCTGTAAAACCCGGAAATTCAACAGAAAGTCCTTCAAATTAAAACTAAATCAAAGAAAATTTCATTTCTTGCAGCATGTAGTTACCATCTCTTACCACCAGATGTCAGCATTTATCCAGAAACAAGTTGAACGTTTAAATTTCAGTTTTTTTTTACGCAAAAATGAATAAAATCTGTGATAAAATAAGAAAAATAGAGAATTTGTAAAATTATTCTGTTTTTTTTACAGAATAAAAAAGGAACAAAAATGGAAGCTTTTATCTCATTTACTTGTAAAAATTTATGATTAAAATTAATTATGTTTATTTTCTCTATTTTATTTTTAATTCTAATTTATAAAAAAAAATAATAATTGAAATCTAATTAAAAATTTCAGAGAAAAAAAACAGGAAATGATGTGATTTTGGGTTTTTTTTTTTAGAAAATAAAAAACTGAGATGAGATTTAAGAATATTTCAAAATAAAACAAACTTTAAAATGAGCAAAAATTATATTGATTTTATTTTTTTATTTTTCATGTAGTTTTTTTAAAAGTGTAAAATTTTATTGAATTTTTTTAAAGTAATTTTATTATTTACAAAAAAATATATAAAAGTTGTAAAAATATTCTTTTATAAAAAAAAGTACAAATAAGTTTTTGCAAAAACAAAAGTAAAAAAAATGAACGAATTATACGTTAATTTTCTTCTTTTTTTAATTAAAAACTCCTTCAAATTTTTATCAAATTTTTTCAAAACAATAAAAACTGGAAAAAGTAACAAATGAGTTTTTTTTTTAATGTTTTCTGTTATGTTTTATTTTTAAAAGAAGTGGACGTGCAGTGTGACGTAGCTCTGCTTCCTCCAATCACAGCAGAGGGGGAGGAGCCTCAGGTGGAGGGAGGTCCTCCTGCTAAATTGTTGCTTTTGGAGAAGTTTGCATTTTTTTTTTCCTCCACTTTGCTGCAGACTGGAAATCAGTAACAAAGACTGGAAACAGTGAGATGTGGGAGAGACGGTTCTCCTCCTCCTGAAGGAGAGGTCCTCATATTACAGGACAGGGTCCAGGGAGGAGATCACAGACCCCTACAGGGACCACGGAGACCCCGAAGGGACCACAGAGACTCCTACAGGGACCATAGAGAGCTCTGAAGGAACCACAGAGACTCCTATAGGGACCACAGAGACTCCTACAGGGACACAGAGACCCCTACAAGGAACATAGAGACCCCTACAAGGACCATAGAGAGCTCTGAAGGGACCACAGAGACCCCTACAGGGACCATAGAGACTCCTACAAGGACCACAGACACTCCTACAGGGACCATAGAGACTCCTACAGGGACCATAGAGACTCCTACAGGGACCATAGAGACTCCTACAGGGACCACCGAGACTCCTACAGGGACCACCGAGACTCCTACAGGGACCACCGAGACTCCTACAGGGACCATAGAGACTCCTACAGGGACCATAGAGACTCCTACAGGGACCATAGAGACTCCTACAGGGACCACAGAGACTCTTATAGGGACCACAGAGACTCTTATAGGGACCACAGAGACTCCTACAAGGAGCACAGAGACTCCTACAGGGACCACAGAGACTCCTACAGGGACCACAGAGACTCCTACAGGGACCACAGAGGCTCCTACAGGGACCACAGAGGCTCCTACAAGCACCACAGAGACTCCTACAGGGACCATAGAGAGCTCTGAAGGAACCTCGGAGACTCCTGAAAGGATCATAGAGACTCCTGGATGGATTACGATGACCTTTGAGTCACCTTATAGACTCCTGGTACGTACTGTGAGGGCACAGCCGGCACTCCTGTGTAACTATAGAGACGTTTGAAGGAACCACAGAGACCTTTGGTCACCTTAGATTGTCTTTGGAGCTACTTTGGGGCACTTCAGAGGGTCCTGGGAGGTACGGCTGGGATCTGCTGATTCTCTGGAGGAGACCCAGGGGCAGCAACGAGACTTTTGGGGACCACAGAGACTGTCATAAACAACGGTGGGGGTCTAACGAGACTCTCGGAAAGTATTACAAAGCTGGCATTGCAACTCCTGGTAGAACATACAAACTTTTAAGACGTACCTGGGGGGAACAGGGTTTCTTAGGAGGTGCTAGGGGCACCATAAAGACTCCAAGGGGATATTTGAAGGACTACAAAGACTCTTGGGTACCTGGGGAAACATACAGACTCGTGAGAAGTACCTAGGGGGGCCGTAGAGGGTCCTGCCTGTGAAGGTGTCCGGATGGATCGCCTGCTCGTCTCCATCTGGCTGCATCTGGAACTGTGCGCCATGGCCGTCCTCCTCACTAAAGGTGGGCTCATTCAGTTTCATCTCCTCAGTTTGCATTTAGTCAGAAATGGGGGATGAGAGGTGGGGGAGTCTGGGGGGCTCTGTTCCTCCTGGAGGAACCAGGATGTTCCTCAGATCTAATCTCACAGGGTTTGGTTTAAATCTTTCCTGCTTAGTTTGTGTGGAGCTGCAGAAACACATCCTAACCCCCTCCTCCTCACGCTCCTGCTGCCCACTGAGGGCCTCTAATGAAATCTTCTTCAAATGACCCGGCTGAGCCCTGCTGCTCTCTGGTCTGATCTGATGAAGGCCAGACCTCCCAAACATCTCACAGGTTCTCCAATAGAACCGTTTGGATTCTTTAAAAACTCCTCTTTTTACACTCGTCGGTCTCATTTAGAAAGCGGAGTATTTACGTTTCTACCCTCACCATGGTAACCAGGATCTACGTTCCTACCCTCACCATGATAACCAGGATCTACGTTCCTACCCTCACCATGGTAACCAGGATCTAAATTTCTACCCTCACCATGGTAACCAGGATCTACGTTCCTACCCTCACCATGGTAACCAGGATCTACGTTCCTACCCTCACCATGGTAACCAGGATCTACGTTCCTACCCTCACCATGGTAACCAGGATCTACGTTCCTACCCTCACCATGGTAACCAGGATCTACGTTTCTATCCTCACCATGGTAACCAGGATCTATGTTCCTACCCTCACCATGGTAGCCAGGATCTATGTTCCTACCCTCACCATGGTAACCAGGATCTACGTTCCTATCCTCAGCATGGTAACCAGGATCTACGTTCCTACCCTAACTGTGGTAACCAGGATCTACGTTCCTACCCTCACCATGGTAACCAGGATCTACGTTCCTACCCTCACCATGGTAACCAGGATCTACGTTCCTACCCTCACCATGGTAACCGGGATCTACGTTCCTACCCTCACCATGGTAACCAGGATCTACGTCCTACCGTAACCGTGGTAACCAGGATCTACATTCCTACCCTCACCATGGTAACCAGGATCTACGTTCCTGCCCTCACCACGGTAACCAGGATCTACGTTCCTGCCCTCGCCATGGTAACCAGGACCTACGTTCCTACCTAGAAGCGGTTTCCCACCTTGCGGAAATCCAACCCTAGATGTGATTATTTAACGATGTGCCATGTCTACCATGTTTAACAACACGAGGCACCTTGTCACAGTTTGAATCCTCTCCAGGTGGTTCACTCTGCCATGGAAGGGTTATTAAAAGTTAAACACTGACATCATCTTTTTACCCACAGGAGAAATAAGGTGCTACTGCGATGCCCCCCACTGCGTGGCCACTGGCTACATGTGCAAGTCCCAGCTGGACGGGTGCTTCTCGAAGGTCCTGGACCCCCTCAGCGTTAACTCACCCATGACCCACGGCTGCTTGGACCCCACGGCTAACCCTGCCGACGTTTGCGGCGGTCGAAGAGGCACGGGCGGGCAAGGGGGTGCCCTGGAGTGCTGCTATGATGATATGTGCAACTACAGGGGACTGAATGACCTGGGCCAGAGTCGGGACGCGCCAGGTAAATATGGTTTACCACTTTGGTGGACAGAATGTTGGTATCATGTCTTTACCTTCCGCTTATCTGGGAGTGGGTCACGGGGGCTACACACTCAGATGGGAAACCCAGGCTTCTATCACCCCGGCTGCATCCTCCAGCTCAACCAGGAGGATCTTGAGGTGTTCCCTGTCCAGCTGTGAGACATAGTCTCTCCAGCAGGTCCGGGGTCTGCCTCTGGGTCTCCTGGTCGGACAGAACACCTCACAAATGAGGGGTATATGAGGTTTCCTAACCAGATGCCAGACCAACCCCATCAGGCTTCTCTCGACCCAGAGGAGCAACGGCTAAACTCCGAGCTTCTTCCGGATGGCAGAGCTTCTCCCCCTATCTCTGAGTGAGAGCCCAGTCACCCTGCAGAGGAAGATCATTTTGGCCGCTTGTATGCGTGAGCTTGGTAACGTAGATCCCAGTTACCATGGTGAGGGTAGGAACATAGATCCTGGTTACCATGGTGAGGGTAGGAACATACTGTAGATCATGGTTACCATGGTGAGGGTAGGAACATAGATCCTGGTTACCATGGTGAGGGTAGGAACATACTGTAGATCATGGTTACCATGGTGAGGGTAGGAACATAGATCCTGGTTACCATGGTGAGGGTAGGAACGTAGATCCTGGTTGCCATGGTGAGGGTAGGAACGTCGATCCTGGTTACCATGGTGAGGGTAGGAACGTAGATCCTGGTTACCATGGTGAGGGTAGGAACGTAGATCCTGGTTACCATGGTGAGGGTAGGAACGTCGATCCCGGTTACCATGGTGAGGGTAGGAACGTAGATCCTGGTTACCATGGTAAGGGTAGGAACGTATATCCTGGTTACCATGGTGAGGGTAGGAACATAGATCCTGGTTACCATGGTGAGGGTAGGAACGTAGATCCTGGTTCCTGAGGTAGCCGCCTGCATTTACCCCGTGACCTGCCCCTGGATAAGCAGATGGAATGGATGTATTTCTTAAGGATTAAAATCTGGTTCTATGCGATGCTACAACTCATTACTTCTGTTGTGTGTGTGCCCGCAGATGGCCGCTACGTTCCAGACAGCAGGTCCCTGGTAACCCGTGTTCAGGACTTGGCGTCGGCCAAGGAGGTGTGGTTTCGCGCTGCGGTGATCGCCGTGCCGATCGCAGGCGGTCTGATCCTGGTGCTACTCATCATGCTGGCGCTCCGGATGCTACGCAGCGAGAACCGTCGGCTGCAGGATCAGCGCCAGCAGATGCTGTCTCGCCTGCACTACAGCTTCCATGGGCACCACGCTAAGAAGGGCCACGTGGCCAAACTGGACCTGGAGTGCATGGTTCCGGTGACGGGGCACGAGAACTGCTGCTTGACTTGTGATAAAATGAGGCAGGCGGACTTGGGCAGCGAGAAGCTTCTGTCGCTGGTACACTGGGGGATGTACAGCGGGCACGGCAAACTGGAGTTTGTATGACCTCCGCTGGGGACCCGCCTCTTCTTTGCCCACCTGTGGGGACACGAGCACTTTACTTGAATCAGATCCTGAACTGTTTTTAACCGGGTTGAACTGGGACTGCCGGGCACTGGATTAAACGGACGACCCGGGCTAACATGGGGTAACCCGGACGTGGCGAAACATTCCAGAACTGGAACTTCTGAAGGATTCTGAGTTTTATTTGCACATGTAGTGAACAAAGCCAGGGGCAGATCCAGAGGGAAGGAAGGAGTAGGCCGTGGGGGCGCATGGCCCCCCTTTAGAAAATCTTAGATTTGCCCCTGAAAGCCGTTTCCACTGAACAGGGTCCAGATGACGTTTAAAGACTCAAATCGTGTTGTAAAGATTTTAAATTTATATTTTTTTGTGTCTCAAACTTAAAACTGCAAATAAAAAAACTGAAAAATTCTTTTTATTTGAGGGTTTACTTCCTGTGAACCGCTGCGTGGTGATGACGTCATTAAAGATGGCGTCCTCCGTGTAGCTGGCACCGCTTTAAAAAAATATATAAACGTCAATCATTTGGGTTATGTTAGGTTTTTTTTTAATTTGGACGATGACGTCATCCAGATTTTTATTTATTTATGGGTGTCGCCATCTTTGATGACATCATCGTCCCAATTGTATATTCTTAAGATAAAAAAAATCTTAAACTGCTTCAAAATCAAAATAATTAACTTGTTTTTCTGTTTTATTTAGTTTACTTTAAGTTTTGTGTTTTAAAAAACTTCATTTATTTTAACTATAAGTTTTTTTTAAAAATCAATAACAACACAATTTTACAGTTTATTTCAATTCTGTCCCAAAAAACAAACCGAATCGTGACCTGAAAACGTAGGGTTTTTTTTTTTGTGGTTAAACCCTTATTTTTAAACCTGAGCCGCTGAGATGAGATGTAGAGTCCAAACGGTGAAGCAGAGGAGGATCTGCTGCTGTAACCAAACACCATAATGAGCCAGACCTCCTGCTGGGAGGGTTCTTCCTGTCTCTGCTCTGCCTCAGACGGTCTACCTGAAACAGACGCCCCCTCCCCCTCTTCCCACACTTCTTCCTCCATCCCCTCACTCCCTCACTGACTGGCTCTGCTGCATGTTCAAGTCCTCCTCTCACCAGGAAACCATGTGGAGAGGAGGACCTCTACATACGTCTGGTCACCATGGTAACCAGGATCTACGTTCCTACCCTCACCATGGTAACCAGGATCTATGTACCAACCCTCACCGTGGTAACCAGAATGTACATTCCTACCCTCACCATGGTAACCAGGATCTACGTTCCTACCCTCACCATGGTAACCAGGATCTAGGTTCCTACCCTGACCGTGGTAACCAGGATCTACGTTCCTACCCTCACCGTGGTAACCAGGATGTAGGTTCCTGCCCTCACCATGGTAACCAGGATCTACGTTTCTACCCTCACCGTGGTAACCAGGATGTAGGTTCCTGCCCTCACCATGGTAACCAGGATCTATGTTCCTACCCTTACCGTGGTAACCAGGATCTACGTTCCTACCCTGACCATGGTAACCAGAATGTACATTCCTACCCTCACCATGGTAACCAGGATCTACGTTCCTACCCTGACCGTGGTAACCAGGATCTACGTTCCTACCCTCACCGTGGTAACCAGGATGTAGGTTCCTGCCCTCACCATGGTAACCAGGATCTACGTTTCTACCCTCACCGTGGTAACCAGAATGTACATTCCTACCCTCACCATGGTAACCAGGATCTACGTTCCTACCCTCACCATGGTAACCAGTGTTGGTGGTGACCTAAAGAACGAGATTGCGGATGTAAGCGGCTGAAATGATCTTCCTCTGCAGGGTGGCTGAGCTCTCACTCAGAGATCGGGTGAGGAGCTCTGCCATCTGGGAGCCGCTCGGTGTAGAGCCGCTCCTCCTCCAGGTTGAGAGAAGTCAGATGGGGTGGTTCGGGCATCTGGTTAGGATGCCCCCCGAGCACCTCACTGGTAAGCTGTTTCGGGCACACCCCACTAGGAGGAGACCAAGAGGCAGACCCTGGACCTGCTAGAGAGACTATGTCTCACAGCTGGGCAGGGAACATGGTCATCTGTACCCATTGGCTGGTAGGAAAGAGGTGGTAGGTCTGCTCTCTGTGATTTTGTATCTACGGAGAGCAGTAGTTAGAGCAACCCAGACGCTGTGCCGGGTTGCTGGATGTTTTGGGCAGACAGAAAGCCTCCACAGACCAGACGAACCAGTTCTGAAAGAACCACGATGATCATTTAGAAAGATAATGATTGTTTACATGTTTGTTGTCTCTGGTCGGCTGGCTCCCTGAAACCTGTCTGAACAGGTCACACACAAAGGCAGGCACGCACAGAGTCACACACACACACACACACACACACACACACACACACACAGTGTCCCTTTTTTATGAAAAAAAAGAGAAGAAGAAAAGTTGTTTAAGGGTTTTTTAAATAGCTGAAAAAAAAGTTTAAAAAAATAAAATAAAAAAAAATGACTATAAAAACTTTTTTTTAAAAAAGAGAAAAAAGGTAAAAAATAAAAAACAAAAAAGCTAAAAAGGTAATAAAAAAAGGCTCCTAAAAAAAAAAAAACACACAAAACTAAAAACTTAAAAAAAAAAATTTAAATTAAAAATTAGCCTAAAAACAAAAACACAAAAAGTTTTTTTAAAAAAAACCCCGAAAACTAAAAAACCAAAAAAAAAAAAGATAGAAAATAATAACATTTTTTTTAAATGTTATTTTAAAAAAGAAAATAAACAAAAAAGTAATAAAAATTTATATAAATGTAATAAATAATAATAATAACATTAAAAAACCCAGAAAACTCAAAAGTTAAAAACACAAAAAGCTAATAAATATATAAATAAATAAACTAAAAAATGCAAAGAAAAAAACCAAACAAAAAAAAAAACACTAAGTAAATAAATTTTATAAAGACAAAAAAAAAAATTAAAAACGTAAAAAGTTAGTCATAAAAAATAAAATTAAAACACAGCTGGACTCAAACAATGACCTGGAATAACCTCAAAATGTTATGACACACACACACTCACACACAATACACACACACATACATTCGAGTGTGTGTGTGTGTGTTTATCCTGCGGGCCTGTACCGGGATGTTTATCCTGAATCCATTAAGCAGCAGATGGAGGGGCACCAACCTGGTGATGACCAATAACAACTAACTGAACAGAGAGGAGTCACCACGCTGATGGGCGCTCTGTTCCATCGTCTTCTTATCTGAGCCCGGTGCCAAGCTGAAAGAGTTGGCAGGGCTACAGGTGAGGGGCTAAGGGAGTAAATGGGATATTAGTTGGCAGAGGTGGTCTTTGAGCTGCCCAGGTCGGGCACCTGGCCATGTTTTGGGCTGTCGTGATTGCATATACGGCGGCCTCGCCCTGCTGGGCCTCCGGCTGAGCCCCGGCTTGGTGGAATGGAGCCCCTGGGCCTCCGGCTGAGCCCCGGCTTGGTGGAATGGAGCCCCTGGGACTCCGGCTGAGCCCCGGCTTGGTGGAATGGAGCCCCTGGGCCTCCGGCTGAGCCACGGCTTGGTGGAACGGAGCCCCTGGGACTCCGGCTGAGCCCTGGCTTGGTGGAATGGAGCACCTGGGACTCCGGCTGAGCCCTGGCTTGGTGGAATGGAGCCCCTGGGACTCCGGCTGAGCCCCGGCTTGGTGGAATGGAGCCCCTGGGACTCCGGCTGACCCCCGGCTTGGTGGAATGGAGCCCCTGGGCCTCCGGCTGAGCCCCGGTTTGGTGGAATGGAGCCCCTGGGACTCCAGCTGAGCCCCGGCTTGGTAGAATGGAGCCCCTGGGACTCCGGCTGAGCCGCGGCCTGGTAGAATGGTGCCCCTGGGGTGAGCGCTCCCCTGTCGGCCTGGGCCCTGGTTTCCGACACCCCTTGTGCCCGCCTGTGGCCACAGGGTACGGTTGCCATATCTCCCGCATAGCCTGGGGGTCCTGGCATCAGGGATGCCCGGGCAGGACAGCAGGAACATCGATTCAGCAACCGTAACTGACCGCTGTCGGTTTTCTGTACCCTCAGAAGAAGCGGTGATTTAACACAGAAAGGATGGCGCGTACCAGGGCCTGGTGGTCTCACCATGTGGTGGGACTCCGTACTCAGTCTGTAAACGTCCAGGAAACATCTCGTCTTTGAAGCTCTCAGCCTGCAGAGCGGCACTGTTGGCGCTTCTTTACGAGCGTGTAAAAGATTGTGTTTATCTCCGAAGCTCCAGTATTTTAGCTCTAATAGGTTTCCTGGCAGAACGCCAACACGAGGTGGAAGAAACGGAGATGTTTCAGCTGCTCAAACACATAAAACAGGAGATTAGTGAGTGACTAGGACATGGAAGTTCATGTAGGAGTCATCTTTAACAGGCGACGGGCATCCTGGGTTTCTCCTCTCAGAACTCCATAAAACACGTGGATCTCTCAAACTAACAATCGGTTTGGAGTTTAATTCTTGTTTAGAAGAATCCAGGCTGATGATTCAGCGCCACGTAGACATGGTGGAACCACAGATGTAACTGGTGATTTACTCCTGATGGTACAGGCCTATGGTCTGGGACCTAAATAAGCACTTCTTCTCTCTCTGAAACAGAAGCCCTTACTGATCGTCTGCAGTGAAACATTACGGGTTATTATCCGGTGGGCACACCCAAACTTAATCTCATACCGGCTGTTTGTTTGCTCTGCTCCTCTTCAGCTGGTTGCCATGGTGATTGCTGTTAAACCGCTTGTACGTGTTATAGATGAATCTCATGGTAAGGATTGAGCTTGGGATGGTCAGTCTGGGGTTCACCCAGGACTAACGTTCCTCCCCTCACCATGGTAACCAGGATCTATGTTCCTACCCTCACCATGGTAACCAGGATCTATGTTCCTACCCTCACCATGGTAACCAGGATCTATGTTCCTACCCTCACCATGGTAACCAGGATCTATGTTCCTACCCTCACCATGGTAACCAGGATCTATGTTCCTACCCTCACCATGGTAACCAGGATCTACGTTCCTACCCTCACCATGGTAACCAGGATCTACGTTCTTACCCTCACCATGGTAACCAGGATCTACATTCCTACCCTCACCGTGGTAACCAGGATTTAGGTTCCTACCCTCACCATAGTAACCAGGATCTACGTTCCTACCCTCACCATGGTAACCAGGATTTAGGTTCCCACCCTCACCATGGTAACCAGGATCTACGTTCCTACCCTCACCATGGTAACCAGGATCTACGTTCCTGCCCTCACCGTGGTAACCAGGATCTACGTTCTTACCCTCACCACAGTAACCAGGATCTACGTTCCTACCCTCACCTCGTCGAATTGAGATGCTCACATGCCCATGATGCAAACAAACTCCGCCTCACTCTGTTGTACGTCCATGTGTTGTGCCATCTTCTGTATTTCACTTCGTATTTATGCCCTCAACCAACCTCCATCCTAAACAGAGCACCTAGGGTACTCATCTTGACAAGCAAGCTAAATCCGACAGGGATAAGGTCATGGGGGCGGAGCTTGGATAGAACAGAACATCTATGCAGACAGTTACTCTGTACCAACTATATATGAACTGATTAGGTTTCCAACCATTTTATGATATTGAAAAATACACATTTTGAACGTCTAATTTTACTAAAAGCTCTTTTTTAAAATCTCCTGTTTCCTCAGGGACGCTGACGTGATGTTTTCTGGTCTCTCTGACTTTGTCTGGACCAGGTTTTTCCAGGCTCGGCCCGGAACTGAACCCGAGATGACTTGCCCGAACCTCGCCCGGCACACAATGAATTCATTGAAAGGCGAAAAGCGAGGGAAGACAGTTTCTCAGGAGAAGGACAATGGGCGTTCTCCTCCATTTGCCTCAGCCTTTCATCCTTCTGCTCCACAAGGGAGCCAATTGTTTGGACACAATGCGATATGGAGCAAAGCTTCAGAAGACGCATCGCTTTTAATTAACTGCTAGTAATGATCTCATTATTGGGGCTGCGCGGGTTCCCGGGCCCGCGCAGAGGTGAGTCTGGGGTCATCTTTCTGAAGGCCCCCACATTAACCGACAAACATGAAGGAATGTGCTATGCCGCCATGACGCATCAGCTCACAGCCTGCGAGCAACCAAAAACAAATTCACCCGCTTCAGGAAAACAGGAAACAATTTTAATCAGTTTATTAGTTACTTAAATTTAAAAGAAAAAGTGAGTGTAGGAACGTTGATCCTGGTTACCATGGTGAGGGTAGGAATGCAGATCCTGGTTACCATGATGAGGGTAGGAATGTAGATCCTGGTTACTATGGTGAGGGTAGGAACGTAGATCCTGGTTACCATGGTGAGGGTAGGAACGTAGATCCTGGTTACCATGGTGAGGGTAGGAATGTAGATCCTGGTTACCATGGTGAGGGTAGGAACGTAGATCCTGGTTACCATGGTGAGGGTAGGTCGTTGATCCTGGATACCTTGGTAGGGGTAGGAACGTTGATCCTGGTTACCATGGTGAGGGTAGGAATGCAGATCCTGGTTACCATGATGAGGGTAGGAATGTAGATCCTGGTTACTATGGTGAGGGTAGGTACGTTGATCTGGTTACCATGGTGAGGGCAGGAACATAGATCCTGGTTACTATGGTGAGGGTAGGAACGTAGATCCTGGTTACCATGGTGAGGGTAGGAATGTAGATCCTGGTTACCATGGTGAGGGTAGGAATGTAGATCCTGGTTACCATGGTGAGGGTAGGAATGTAGATCCTGGTTACCATGGTGAGGGTAGGTACGTTGATCTGGTTACCATGGTGAGGGCAGGAACATAGATCCTGGTTACCATGGTGAAGGTAGGAATGTAGATCCTGGTTACCATGGTGAGGGTAGGTACGTTGATCTGGTTACCATGGTGAGGGTATGAACCTAGATCCTGGTTACCATGGTGAGGGTATGAACATACATCCTGGTTACCATGGTGAGGGTAGGAACGTAGATCCTGGTTACCATGGTCAGGGTAGGAACGTAGATCCTGGTTACCATGGTGAGGGTATGAACATACATCCTGGTTACCATGGTAAGGGTAGGAGCGTAGATCCTGGCACCATGGAGAGAGTCTTTCTTCCTGAATCAGAATCAAACACACAAACGTGGTACCAAAGCAGGACTGCTGCTTTCTTTACATTGAGCTCACACACACTTTGTTCCTTCCTCTGACTGCCATGTTTCAGTCCCAAAAGAAGCGGGTTGGTGACTTCACACGGCGCCCTGATAAGCAGGAATGTGTGTAGATGCAGACGGTGTGATGTCAGCTTGTGTCGGTAAACAGGCTGAAAGTTCACGCTGGCGCCTCGAGCCGCCCTGCAGGCCTGTACTTAGACCCAACCCGCCTGTTCAAACAATGTAATGACATGATTAACACTTACTGCAGGAGCACACACACACAACACACACAGATACACACATACATACACAGATACACACATGCACACACATACACACAGGAAGTAAAATCATGAAGAAAACTATATTTTTAACTCTGTTTTGTTTTTTTATTTTATTTCAAACTCAGAATGAATCACAACGTTTACGACGTTATAAAAAATTATAACGAGACAAAAAAATAATGAAACACAAAAACAAGATTTTAAACAAACATAAACACACGTCGACTTCAGAGAACACAGCAGACGGGCACAGCACCCACAGCTATACATAAACAGTATACAGTGCCATGATGGAGGTCAGAGATCGGCAAGATGAGGGACCAGAAGGTCAGATGTCGACGGGACCCTACCGTCACCATGGTAACCAGGATCTACGTTCCTACCCTCACCATGGTAACCAGGATCTACGTTCCTACCTTCACCATGGTAACCAGGATCTACGTTCCTACCCTCACCATGGTAACCAGGATCTACGTTCCTACCCTCACCATGGTAACCAGGATCTACGTTCCTACCCTCACCATGGTAACCAGGATCTACGTTCCTACCTTCACCATGGTAACCATGATCTACGTTCCTACCCTTACCATGGTAACCAGGATCTACGTTCCTACCCTCACCATGGTAACCAGGATCTACGTTCCTACCATCACCATGGTAACCAGGATCTATGTTCCTACCCTCACCATGGTAACCAGGATCTATGTTCCTACCCTCACCATGGTAACCAGGATCTAGGTTCCTACCCTCACCATGGTAACCAGGATCTACGTTCCTACCCTCACTGTAGTAACCAGGATCTACGTTCCTACCCTCACCGTAGTAACCAGGATCTACGTTCCTACCCTCACCGTGGTAACCAGGATCTAGGTTCCTACCCTCACCATGGTAACCAGGATCTATGTTCCTACCCTCACCATGGTAACCAGGATCTAGGTTCCTACCCTCACCATGGTAACCAGGATCTACGTTCCTACCCTCACCATGGTAACCAGGATCTACATTCCTACCCTCACCGTAGTAACCAGGATCTACGTTCCTACCTTCACCATGGTAACCAGGATCTAGGTTCCTACCCTCACCATGGTAACCAGGATCTATGTTCCTACCCTCACCATGGTAACCAGGATCTATGTTCCTACCCTCACCATGGTAACCAGGATCTAGGTTCCTACCCTCACCATGGTAACCAGGATCTAGGTTCCTACCCTCACCATGGTAACCAGGATCTACATTCCTACCCTCACCGTAGTAACCAGGATCTACGTTCCTACCCTCACCGTGGTAACCACGATCTAGGTTCCTACCCTCACCTATGGTCACCAGCTGTGGGTGGTGACCGAAAAAATGAGATTATGGATACAAGCGGCATAAATGATCTTCCTCCACAGGGTGGCTGAACTCTCTCTCAGAGATGGAGCGAGGAGCTCTGCCATCCGGGAGGATGACTTTAACGACTCGTTGAACACAGAAGTCTCAGATAAATTAAAAGAAACCACGAATCTAAGTTTTATTTATTTCAAACAGACGATAAAACATGATGTCATCAAACCGCGCCGCTCCTTAAAGGGGAAGAACATCCTCTGGTGAATTATGCATGGCCGCCAAAATTTCATATAAAGCAGAAAATAGATACGAACCAATGAGTGTGTCTTTTTTCAAGTTGTAACTAGTTTAATTGTTAATAAAGTTAATGGTGAGTTTTAAACACAATTAAAGACTGTGTGTGTTTTCATCTTGTTTTTACGTCTGACTAGAGTTTTCCGAAGATGTTTGCAGATGTTTTTCCACCAGTATGCTCGTCTTCTCTTCTTACCCAGAACAATGGCTGTGACCGGGCTTTCGGAGGGGGTCCTGCCCGAAGCTAGCTGCTGAAAGATGAGACGCTGCCAAACCCATACTTGGAGAAGAATGAAAGAGAAAAAAAAAAAACACCTTTAGGAAGAGAATAACCTTGGTTCAGTTTGTGTGAAAGATTTTTAAGGTGGTACACCCCGAACAGGTCGCCAGTCTGTTGCAGGGCCACACACACACACACACACACACACACACATTCATTGTGTGTGTGTGTGTGTGTAATCACGTAGATACCAATCAACCCAGCATGCATGTTTTTGGAGGGTGGGAGGAAATCCACGCATACAGACTGTGTAGCATGTTCAGCTATAGAACTACAAACATGGAGGACAGACACCGTCATCTCTGTTCTCTGATTGGGTAGGACGTTTTTCCACCGCAGCACTCGTAAGATAAGGCCTGCAATCCCTGACCTAGTTGCTGAAGCAGAGGCATTAGGTGGAGGGCATCAAGCTTTTACTTAATAAACACCATGGATGGCATGACCACGTGGCTCTTTCTGAACATAACGTAGTCAGTCACCTTCTTAACCATCTATACCAGGGTTCCAGGGGGTGCTGGAGCCCATCCTGGCTGATTTGAGGCAAGGGGCAGGATACACGCCAAACAGGTTGCCAATTTGTCCCAGTGTGGATGAGGAGAACATGCAAACACCACACAGAAATGCCAGTGTTCCAAGCCTCCTCCCCACCTGGGACTCGAACCCACGACCTTCTCTCTGTGAGGTGACTGTGCTACCCACTGTGACACCATGCTGCCCTAAAACAGTCATATAACAAAAACTAAAGCAGTTTACAAGCTTTTGGCACAGCAGCCTCACAGCAAGGAGGTCAGGGGTCCAAGTCCCGGTTGGGGACGAGGCTTGAATCCCTGGCGTTTCTGTGTGGAGGTTCATGTTCTCCTTGTGTATGTGTGGGTTTTTTCCGGGTACTCCGGTTTCCTTCCACCCTCCACAAACACACGTTAGGTTGATTGCACACCACCGTGCGGCGAGGACTCCCCCTGCAAGGAGACACAGGGTGTGGATCTCCACCACTGGAGCCATGCCCGGGGGGCAGCACGTCCTTCTCTGGTATGCCCCGCTCGATCCTGAACCGACAGACCCTCTTCTGCCACATAAACAAGGCTCTGGCGTTCCAAAGCTCCGTTCCTGAATGTTTTCATGTCTTCTTGCAGCTTCAAACCTGATTCAGTTCATTGATAGCTTGTACTGACTTCTCTTTATTTGAATCAGCTGTGTTTAAAGTATTGAAAACCTTCAGGACCTCATCACGACTCCTGTGGACCTGCTGCCCATCCTGCTTGGTTCTGATTGGTTGTAGGGGACATCTCCAGCTGGAGATAAAAGGAGAGCCTCTCCTGAGCGGGGACCCGCCCCCGTGCCAGATGTTCCCTTCTCTCCGTGTCTCATCATGCTTGGTAATTGCAGGCCGCGCCGCAGGCCTCGGCTGTGCCTCCCTAACATGAAAGTACAGAGCGTGGCAGGGAGCAGTGTGGATGCAGAACACTCACCCCCGCCCATCCTTCCCTCTTCTTCCAGGGGCCCGGAGCGGGTCTTCGACCAGCAGCCTCGGCTTTGATGAGTCACCAGGATGGCTCCTCGCTCTAAATTACTGCATGCACAAAGGGGTAATGAGCAGGTACGGGCGCACGCAACGGCACTTCATTCTGGTCAGGTAACAACCTCCCTTACCCCCTCCCTGTGCACCCTGACGACGGGTTGATGGGCGTGGCATTGACGTCTCATGTTGTTTCCCCCAAAAAACTCATGTATCCTCAAAAAGCTAGTTTCTAGTGACCAAGATGGTTGCCATCCCAACTGGAAGAATGATCTATAGAAGGCAGATGGCAGACGCTGAGCTGCTGCAGGTGGTTGCAGGTTAGACTTCTTGGCAGACAGTTACTGACAGGGTAGATAGAGGGGTCAAAGGGACGCCCCTCGGCCTTCACCCTGCTGCACCTGGTCGCTGATAAACCCGTTATTTGTTCACCAGGGCGAGGCGGGTGAACAGTAAGACTATTGATAATGTTTTTATGAATGAGTTCAAACGTGTGTGTCTGTGGGCAGGAGGGGGTAAACGTCTACGTTTTTACCCTCACCATGGTAAGCAGGATCTACGTTCCTACCCTCACCATGGTAACCAGGATCTACGTTCCTACCCTCACCATGGTAACCAGGATCTACGTTCCTACCCTCACCATGGTAACCAGGATTTACGTTCCTACCCTCACCATGGTAACCAGGATCTACGTTCCTACCCTCACCATGGTAACCAGGATCTACGTTCCTACCCTCACCATGGCAACCAGGATCTACGTTCCTACCCTCACCATGGTAACCAGGATCTACGTTCCTACCATCACCATGGTAACCAGGATCTACGTTCCTACCCTCACCATGGTAACCAGGATCTACGTTCCTACCCTCTCCATGGTAACCAGGATCTACGTTCCTACCCTCACCATGGTAACCAGGATCTACGTTCCTACCATCACCATGGTAACCAGGATCTACGTTCCTACCCTCACCATGGTAACCAGGATCTACGTTCCTACCCTCTCCATGGTAACCAGGATCTACGTTCCTAGCCTCACCATGGTAACTAGGATCTACGTTCCTACCCTCACCATGGTAACCAGGATCTACGTTCCTATCCTCTCCATGGTAACCAGGATCTACATTCCTACCCTCACCATGGTAACCAGATCTACGTTCCTACCCTCACCATGGTAACCAGGATCTACGTTCCTACCCTCTCCATGGTAACCAGGATCTACGTTCCTAGCCTCACCATGGTAACCAGAATCTACGTTCCTACCCTCACCATGGTAACTAGGATCTACGTTCCTACCCTCACCATGGTAACCAGGATCTACGTTCCTACCCTCACCATGGTAACCAGCTGTGGGTGGTGACCGAAAGAACAAGATCACAGATACAAGCAGCTGAAATGAGCTTCTTCTGCAGGGTGGGTGGGCTCTCACTTAGAGATAGAGGGAGGAGCTCTGCCATCTGGGAGGAGCTCGGAGTAGATCCGTTACTCTTGACCTCCGGGTCAAGAGAAGCCAGATAGCATGGTTCGGGCATTTGGTTAGGATGCCTCCCTCTTTGGTGAGGTGTTTCGTCCCACCAGGAGCAGACCAAGAGGCAGACCCCGGACCTGCTGGAGAGAGTATGTCTCACAGCTGGTAGAGTCAGCCTCGTCTCTAACCCCCTGGTGGAAATGCCCCGCCTCCTCCTCGGTCACTTTTTTCTCTGGTGTTTTATCTGCATCCTGCCCATTGCATTTTTAAGTGAGTATGTATGTGTGCTCGGGTACATGTATAAGGGTGTGTGTTCTGTATGAATGTGTGTGTGGGGGTAAAGTGGGTAAGCGGGTTGTTAATAAAGTTTGATTTGAAAGAAAAAAAACGCCCAGTTTAAGATCTCCGTGGCTCTTAAAGACCCGGCTCCAGGACCAGAGGGAGTTTCAGATGGTATCTGGCATCTTCTCCCCGCTGCTTGTCAGAGCCTGCCCCTCTGGAATCTGTCCTCAGCCTTTGACCAATCGCTGAGCCCAATCAATCATTGCCCACCAGTTTAAACCAAATCTAAACAATGCCGGACCCTCAGAGTCAAGTGGCACCCTGGTTTCAGTCAAAGTCACAGTGATAATGGTGTGACCTGCCCCCCGAGTGGACCACCTTCAGGAATGCCTCTGGTCTCTCCTCCTGTAGGCTGGTCCAGCGGGGCTCCAGAACGTCCTCCTTACCCTTCAATCTGCCACAGCCATAATTACAGCCACGCCAACCGGGGTTTGGCATCCTCTCTTCTTTATTTTTATGCCCTCCTCTCTTTAAAACACAGGACGAGAGAAGCTGAAAACTAAATTATACCGTGCCCCGTTCCACCCGGGCACGCTTTGATATTTTATCCGGAGTGATTTAAGCTGCGCTGTTCAGATCCTGTTCCTCCTGGTGGGACGTGCCCGGAACACCTCACCAGCATGGCGCTTGGGAGGCATCCTGACCAGATGTCCGAACCGCCCCATCTGGCTTCTCTCGATCTTCGTATTTTATTTATTTCTGTTTTAAATTATTTTTTAAATTTGTTAAAATATAAGTTTTTAAATGTATTTATTTTTTTTGTAATTTTTAAAATTTTTAAATTTATTTTTATTAAAAACATAAACATTTATTTTCTGTTATTTTTTTACATCAATAAACTTAAATTCAGCATAAAAATGGTTAAAATTTTCCTCAAAATTTTGCCAATTGGTGAAAAATCTTTTAGAAAATTTTACTTAAAAAACAACCAAACTTTAAAATTCTTCAGAAAAAAATCAAAACAAAACCTGTTTATTTTAACTTAAAATCCTCTTTTTTTGTTTCTAATCTGGTTTCATTCCTGAGATTCTAAATGTGAGCGTCTGTGTTTGACTTTGACCTGATAACCTGCAGAAGGGAGCGATAGGAGGGGGGAAACCGCTCAGTGATAACAGATGGAAGGACGGGGGGATGGAGGGGATCGGGGGCAGGGACGGCGCTGACGGGGGAAGGGACGGGATCCCTGTGGAAGGAAGTGAAAACAAAGATAAAAGGATCTGATTTGAAGATGAAGAAATACAGCTAAGGGGCAGGAAGATGGTGGGCATGGTCGCTAGGGCAACGGTCTAAGATGGTAACCAAGCTTCTCTCACCCCGGCTGCAACCTCCAGCTCACCCAGAAGGATCCTGAGGTGTTCCCTGTCCAGCTGTGAGACATAGTCTCTCCAGTGAGTCTGAAGTCTGCTTCTTGGTCTCCTCATGAGACGGAACATCTCACCAGAGAGGGAGGCATCCTAACCAGATGCCTGAACCACTCCATCCCGAGAGGAAGCCGCTTGTTGCCGCTTGTATCCGTGATCTCTTTCTTTCAGTCACCACCCACACTGTGCGTCTGTGTGGGTGGTTTCAGCTCAGCTCTTTCTTCACCACAACTGACCGATGCAGTGTCCTAATTATTGCAGAGGCTGCACCGATCTGCCTGTCGATCTAGTTCAAACCCAGACCAGGGTACGCAGATCCCCACCTCTTTGCTGCCATATTGATCCTCTGTTGCTAAGCAACCTGATCAGCTGATAAACGACCCTGCCGTTTGTCAAGCGTTCGGTTCTGCTGAATCAGTAACTGCCAGTCTGTGTTTGGGACGGTCTTCAGTACGCCGTGCTGACACCCATTACCACTTCTAATAAGCTACTGTTTTAAGTTACTGTTTACATATTTGATCTTGTTCCTCGCCCCGCTCAGCCCCCCAACTCCCCTGCCATCCGTCAAGCGGCCAGTGACAGGCGGAGCAGCAGCTAATTAATCAGAGGAGACGGTCGGGCAGCAGTGAAACCCGAGACGGAGGTAATGGGAAAGCTTGGAAAGCAAAGCAGGAAGGAGTTCCCCGGGTTTCACTGCAACATAAACATGTGGAGGTTAAATGGGACGTCATGCTGTAGATCTGTAGAGGACAGACATGGCCCTGCGGCAGGGGTGAGGGGTCTGGGTGAGGCAGGGGGATTACACAGCCTGGCAGCTAATGGGTGTAAATGGTTCCTCCTCTTACTGAGGATTAAACCAGTCTGAATCTTCATAAATAAAGAAGGTAAGATGTCTGCCCATGTCGGAGAGAAGGACCAGAGGGTCGTCGTATCGCCCACGGAGTCTGAATCACCCCCCCAGGTCCGCTTAACCCGTCCGTAAGTTTTAAAAAATACCCGTCAACAGTAAACCAAACCGTCCTGGTGAAGAAAGAGCTGAGCCAGAAACAAAGCTCTGGATTTACCAGTCAATCTATGTTCCTACCATCACCATGGTAACCAGGATCTACGTTCCTACCATCACCATGGTAACCAGGATCTACGTTCCTACCCTCACCATGGTAACCAGGATCTACGTTCCTACCCTCACCATGGTAACCAGGATCTACGTTCCTACCCTCACCATGGTAACCAGGATCTACTTTCCTACCCTCACCATGGTAACCAGGATCTACGTTCCTACCCTCACCATGGTAACCAGGATCTACTTTCCTACCCTCACCATGGTAACCAGGATCTACATTCCTACCCTCACCATGGTAACCAGGATCTACGTTCCTACCCTCACCATGGTAACCAGGATCTACGTTCCTACCCTCACCGTGGTAACCAGGATCTACGTTCCTAGCCTCACCATGGTAACCAGGATCTACTTTCCTACCCTCACCATGGTAACCAGGATCTACGTTCTTACCCTCACCATGGTAACCAGGATCTATGTTCCTACCCTCACCATGGTAACCAGGATCTATGTTCCTACCCTCACCATGGTAACCAGGATCTACGTTCCTACCCTCACCATGGTAACCAGGATCTATGTTAGTACCCTCACCATGGTAACCAGGATCTACGTTCCTACCCTCACCATGGTAACCAGGATCTATGTTAGTACCCTCACCATGGTAACCAGGATCTACGTTCCTATCTTCACAGATACAAGCAGTTGTAAGGAGGTTGCTCTGCAGGGCGGCCGGGCTCTGTCTCAGAGATAGAGTGAGGATATCTGCCATGCGGCAGGGTACACCTCGGGATCCTCCTGGGTGAGCCAGAGGATCCAGACAGGGTGAGATAAACACTGTTTTGCCCTCAGTGACAGCTCTGTCTGGAGCAGGCGTGGGGGTCCTCTGTACGAGTGGCTGCCCACCTCCTCATTTCCTCGTTAATAAGAAGCAGAACTTCATGACAGAAGGTTTCTGTTAGCATCATTACCAGCAGCCCCCAGTCTGTCCGATCAGTGCCAGCTGGGACTCATTCTGACCTCCCCTTTGGCTGGACTGAGGGGTCGCTGCTCCACACCGGTGCCATGCTGCTCCGTTGACCCCCCGCTTAATCCAACATGGTGGAAAGAGAACATAATGTGTTAACACGTTAGCACGTTCTAATGTGTACGTACACGGGTTCAGCAAATCGGCCTGGCAACTGACCTGGCACTGAAGCCACCAGGCTTACATTTGATGGAACTGTCCAGAGACCCTTTGATTGTTGGTTGGCATCATTCTGTCTCCTACCACACTTACTGCGCATGTTGTAGGTGGTATGAGTCATGGGTGGAGCAATGACAGTACCCTCGAAGTCTCTCCTCCGTGGCCCACTTCATACCAATTTTAACAGTTACACGCCACCTGTAGCGGGTATGGGTCACTAACTTGAGATCAGCTGTGTTGATGTGGCATGACTTCAGATCCCTCTCACAGGTACCATAGGGCAGGTTGACCAGTTGGTCGCGTTCCTGTGGCGAGCTTCCCACACACATGCGTCATGAAGCCAGACATTCTGAAAATTGGCTGGTCACCATGGTAACCAGGGTCTACGTTCCTACCCTCACCATGGTAACCAGGATCTACGTTCCTCCCTCACCATGGTAACCAGGATCTACGTTCCTACCCTCACCATGGTGACCAGGATCTACGTTCCTACCCTCACCATGGTCACCAGGATCTACGTTCCTACCCTCACTATGGTAACCAGGATCTACGTTCCTACCCTCACCATGGTAACCAGGATCTACGTTCCGACCATCACCGTGGTAACCAGGATCTCTGTTCTTACCCTCACCATGGTAACCAGGATCTACGTTCCTACCCTCACCGTGTTAACGAGGATCTACGTTTCTACCCTCACCATGGTAACCAGGATCTACGTTCCTACCCTCACCATAGTAACCAGGATCTATGTTCCTACATTCACCATGGTAACCAGGATCTACGTACCTACCCTCACCATGGTAACCAAGATCTAGGTTCCTACCCTCACCATGGTAACCAGGATCTACGTTCCTACCCTCACCGTGTTAACGAGGATCTACGTTTCTACCCTCACCATGGTAACCAGGATCTACGTACCTACCCTCACCATGGTAACCAAGATCTAGGTTCCTACCCTCACCATGGTAACCAGGATCTATGTTCCTACCCTCACCATCGTAAACAGGGTCTATATTCCTACCCTTACCATGGTAACCAGGATCTACGTTCCTACCCTCACCATGGTAACCAAGATCTACGTTCCTACCTTCACCATGGTAACCAGGATCTACGTTCCTACCCTCACCATAGTAACCAGGATCTATGTTCCTACCTTCACCTAAGGTCACCACCTGTGGGTGGTGATCAAAAGAATGAGATCGCAGGGTGGCTGGCCTCCACTCAGAGATCGGGTGAGGAGCTCTGCCATCCAGGAGGAGCTCGGTGTCGAGCCGCTCCTCCTCCAGGTCAAGAGAAACCACATGAGGTGGTTCGGGCACGTCCCTGCGGGAGTAGACCAAGCGGCAGCCCCCTGCCTCTTGGCCCCCTCACCACCCTTCTTCTCCTCACCTACACTTTTCTTCCCCCTCAGTCCCTGCTGCCCCATCGCCCGCCCTCTACCCCTTGCCCCCTCCTTCCTTTTGTCTTCACATTCCTGGATTTCACAACCATAAATAACTATTAACTTAATGGTTAGAAAAATCATTAAAGAAGGACCATCTGTGGACCCTCCGTGCCCAATCAGAGGGTCCTAAGACACCGAAGGGGGGGTCAGATGACAGGGGAGATCCTCCCACCGCCTGGCATGCTGTTTATGGTCTGTCTGCAGGAGGAAGAAGCAGCGGGAGATATCTGCCAAGCAGGAAGAGATGATAACAGTAATGACACAACGGGTTAGAGAAGGAGGGGCACACATGGAAATGGTTAAGTTGGTGGTGGCGGGCAGCTCTCTCTCCTTCTCCCTCTCTGTCTGTGTTCTTTCTCTCTGCAGTTTTGATCTTTTATGTCCTAAAATAGGAGCCAGATTGGCTCTGCGGTGCGCCCGCTTAATTTCAGCTGGAAAAAAGCTCCAGAACTTGGAGACCACGGTTTCATTGTGGAAATAAAACGCAGGTTTGAAGCACAGCTACTGCTTTGTGCCCTCCTTCAGACGGCTAATGAACGGAAAGCGGATGGAAGGCTCCTCTCAGTCAGAAGGTGAAAGCAGAAGGGCGGGGCAGGGATGCCTGTGGTCACCCTCAGGCCACATCCAGGACGGGCGTGGAACTCAGAACAAAACCAGAGCAGGATCAAATAACAATCCTGCTTCTGTTTCATTCAGTTTTTAAGAATGAAACAGGAACCAGACCCAGAGCCCACATGATGCCAGGCGGGAAGAACCTACTGGAACTCATCATTGGTAATCATCACTATTGAAAATAAAATTCTGGTTACCATGGTGAGGGTAGGAACATCAATCTTGGTTACCATGGTGAGGTTAGGAATGTAGATCCTGGTTACCATGGTGAGGGTAGAAACGTAGATCCTGGTTACCATGGTGATAGTAGGAACGTAGATCCTGGTTACCATGGTGAGGGTAGGAACGTAGATCCTGGTTACCAGGGTGAAGGTAGGAACGTAGATCCTGGTTACCATGGTGAGGGTAGGAACGTAGATCGTGGTTACCATGGTGAGGGTAGGAACGTAGATCCTGGTTACCATGGTGAGGGTAGGAACGTAGATCCTGGTTACCATGGTGAGGGTAGGAACATAGATCCTGGTTACCATGGTGAGGGTAGGAACATAGATCCTGGTTACCATGGTGAGGTTAGGAATGTAGATCCTGGTTACCATGGTGAGGGTAACAATGTAGATCCTGGTTACCATGGTGAGGGTCGTAACATAGTAGATCCTGGTTACCATGGTGAGGGCAGGAACGTAGATCCTGGTTACCATGGTGAGGGTAGGAACGTAGATCCTGGTTACCATGGTGAGGGTAGGAACATAGATCCTTGTTACCATGGTGAGGGTAGGAACGTAGATCCTTGTTACCACGGTGAGGGCAGGAACGTAGATCCTGGTTACCATGGTGAGGGTAGGAACGTAGATCCTGGTTACCGTGGTGAGGGTAGGAACATAGATCCTGGTTACCGTGGTGAGGGTAGGAACATAGATCCTTGTTACCATGGTGAGGGTAGGAACGTAGATCCTTGTTACCATGGTTAGTTTAGGAACGTAGATCTGGTTACCATGGTGAGGGTTGGAATGTAGATCCTGGTTACCACGGTGAGGGTAGGAACGTAGATCCTGGTTACATTGAGTTGCAGAGTGAGGGCGAGTTTTGAAACACTAGTCTTTCTGTGTGTAGTTTGCATGTTCTTCCCATGCACAGGTATATGTGTGGATTTTCTCTGGTTTCCGCCAAAAGGATGCATGTTAGGTTGATTGGCTGCTATAAAATTGCCCCTAAGACTGAGTGTGTGTTTGTGTGTGTGTGTGTGTGTGTGTCTGTCTGTGTGTGTGTGTGTGTGTGTGTGTGTGTGTGTGTGTGTGTGTATGGGTGCCCGTGTGTGTGGCTGTGCTACTGACTGGCAACCTGTTCGGGCTCATGGTTAGCCTTCAAAAAGCTAGTTCCTGGACATCCTTCAAAACCACGTCCTAGGCTGGTTCTATCCGTCCATCCTGGGAGAGGATCCGTCCTCTAACTTGGTCTCCATCAGGTTCCTGTAGGGCACCCATCTCTTCCAACCCTAAGGGTGGGGGGCCATGCTGCCACCCCCCCCTTGCCACCCCTTCTGCTCTCAAGAAGAATCAGTCCGCTTTACAAACACCTGCCCGTCCATTTTCCAGTAACACTGCAAATTCTCAAGCCAGACCCCCTCTCACCGTCACCCCCTCCCACCGCCATCCAGCCTCATTAACTCAATTCATAACCCTGTGTGCCCCCTCCCTTCATCGCCTGTCTGTGTGTCGGGGGCTCATTAGGCCATGGATCAGTGTTCGCTTCAGTAGCTGGAAGGTCTGCCCTCTGCAGAACGAAAAAGCTGCTTCTCCTCAAGGGGGGCAAAACCAATCATGGGGATAATTGGAGGGGGGAGCACATGGGGTGCCCGACCAGTTTTCTCACAACAATCAGCAGATTGTCCATCTGACTCGGTGGCACAACCACCTGCTGGTGGAGACCCAGAGAAACACATGCAGGTTCTTTAGGTTTGTTTCCTCAGAGATGGAAGAGGGTGAGTGTGGTGCGGGAGGGGGATACCCATCTAATGAGGTCAGAGGGGACAGAGAACTCTCTCTGCCCTCTTTCCTCTCACACACGTGTATCTGCTGCCAGTGTCCTCACCCGGGAGCATCCAGAGGTGTGCCCTGCCCAGCTGTGAGACATAGTCTCTACAGCGGGTTCAGGGTCTGCGTCTGGGTCTCCTCCTGGTGGCACGGAACCCCTCGCCAGTGAGGCATTCAGGAGGCATCCTAAACAGATGCCCAAACCAACCTATATGGATTTTCTCTACCCAGAGGAGCAACGGCTCTACTCCGAGCTCCTCCCGCTATCTCTGACGGAGAGCCCTGCCACCCTGAAGAGGAAGCTCATTTCGGCCGCTTGTGTACGGGATCTCGTTCTTTCGGTCACCACCCACAGTTGGTTACCATGGTGAGGGTAGGAACGTAGATATTGGTTACCATGGTGAGGGTAGGAACGTAGATCCTGGTTACCATGGTGAGGGTAGGAACGTAGATCCTGGTTACCATGGTGAGGGTAGGAACGTAGATCCTGGTTACTATGGTGAGAGTAGGAACGTAGATGCTGGTTACCATGGTGAGGGTAGGAAAGTAGATCCTGGTTACCATGGTGAGAGTAGGAACATAGATGCTGCTTACCATGGTGAGGGTAGGAACGTAGATCCCGGTTACCATAGTGAGGGTAGGAATGTAGATCCTGGTTACCATGGTGAGGGTAGGAACGTAGATCCTGGTTACCATGGTGAGGGTAGAAACATAGATCCTGGTTACTATGGTGAGAGTAGGAACGTAGATGCTGGTTACCATGGTGAGGGTAGGAAAGTAGATCCTGGTTACCATGGTGAGAGTAGGAACATAGATGCTGCTTACCATGGTGAGGATAGGAACATAGATCCTGGTTACCATGGTGAGGGTAGGAACGTAGATCCTGGTTACTATGGTGAGAGTAGGAACGTAGACCCTGGTTACCATGGTGAGGGTAGGAACGTAGATGCTGGTTACCATGGTGAGGGTAGTTCATACGGTCACACGTTCTTATGTCTTGGTCCAGATCCAAACATTCCTAAAAAAGCAGCTTTTTGTCTCTAAAACTTTTTTCTGCCCTGCTTCACCAGCGGATGGGCAGAAACTTTAAAGAGGAACTTCTGAGGGTTCCTCCAGGGCATCAGATATCTTGTTTGTCATCGCTTGCAGGCTCAGACGATGACCCGCCGGAGACATGATACTCCTGCTTCAGCAGTAAACTGATGTTTATCTCTTTGCCGTGGCACAGCATGTCCTCCGATTCTCATGTTTGGAAAAGTCTGGATCCTTTTAGGTGGATGTTTCTACCCTTTATTCACCCAAACAGACACCACTTAGACCCACTCAGACCTCAGAAACGGGCATAACTAAGACCTGTGAGAATAAACAGGGACGTTTATTGTAAACAAGAAATAAAAATAAAAAAAATCCTCCCTTTTGAGGGAGTTCAAGTATCTGGAGGTCTGGTTAGCGAGTGGGGGAGGCTGTAGTGGGAGATCGACAGATGGATCGGTGCAGCGCCAACAATAATTAGGACGCTGCATCAGTCTGTCGTGGTGAAAAAAAGAGCTGAGTCGAAAAGTAAAGATCTACGTTCCTACCCTCACCATGGTAACCACAATCTACGTTCCTACCCTCACCATGGTAACCACAATCTACGTTCCTACCCTCACCATGGTAACCACAATCTACGTTCCTACCCTCACCATGGTAACCAGGATCTACGTTCCTACCCTCACCATGGTAACCAGGATCTACGTTCCTACCCTCACCATGGTAACCAGGATCTACGTTCCTACCCTCACCATGGTAACCAGGACCTACGTTCCTACCCTCACCATGGTAACCAGGATCTACGTTCCTACCCTCACCATGGTAACCAGGATCTATGTTCCTACCCTCACCATGGTAACCAGGATCTACGTTACTACCCTCACCATGGTAACCACAATCTACGTTCCTACCCTCACCATGGTAACCAGGATCTACGTTCCTACCCTCACCATGGTAACCAGGACCTACGTTCCTACCCTCACCATGGTAACCAGGATCTATGTTCCTACCCTCACCATGGTAACCAGGATCTACGTTCCTACCCTCACCATGGTAACCACAATCTACGTTCCTACCCTCACCATGGTAACCAGGATCTACGTTCCTACCCTCACCATGGTAACCAGGACCTACGTTCCTACCCTCACCATGGTAACCAGGATCTACGTTCCTACCCTCACCATGGTAACCAGGACCTACGTTCCTACCCTCACCATGGTAACCAGGATCTATAATAATGATAATAATAATGAACAACACCCACTGTGCCACCGTGCCGCCCGGATCTACAACTGATCGGATAAAAAAGAAAATTTTCTGTGAAAAAAGTAATACTTTCAGTTGATTCTGCCCCTCCTGCTCCTGGCACCTCAAGGCCTTCGGTCAGTCCTGAATGAGCGGGTAGGGGGTGCAGGGATGGTGGCGAGAGGGTAGCGGTTGAACACTTCCAAGGTCAATTTCACATGTGACTTGTGTTTGGTATTTAATGAGCCCATCTGTCTCCGGGCATCAGGAGATGGAACTAAAGAGGGTCAAGACGTTGTCGTGGTTTCAGGAAACTTTCATCACATCTTTCTGTGCTCACTTCGAACCCTCCTGCCCCCTCCCCTCACCCACATGCCCTCTACATACCCCTCCGCCCACCCGCAGGGGTCCCGGGCCAGACTGGAACCTCATTAGGTCGTGTGTACTCGGTCCTGTTGTTTGTAATTTGACGTGCATCACAGCCCCGGGTCCTCGCACTTGACCTCGTTTTGCTCATAGTCGTTGCTGTGGAAACGGACATCTCTCCCCTCTCCCCCTGCGCCCACACTTCGCCCCCACCTCACCTCCAGCCGACACGTCGCACACTTTGAAGGAATGAACAAATTTGTTTTTGTTGCGTTGGCATTGCGTTTATTTCCATTTTAAATGGATTTAGGTCGTGTTTGTGTTCAGTGAGGGTGGCACGAGGGGGTGTGCCACTTCCTGCCAATGAGGCCGGAAGAAATGGAGGCCCCGAACCTCTCTGCCCAGTGGCATATGCCCAAAACATCTCACGAGGGAAGCATTTGGGTGGCACTCTAACCAGATGCCCGAACCACCCCATCTGGCTTCTCTCGACCCAGAGAAGCAATGGCTCTACTCCGAGCTCCTCCTGGATGGCAGAGTTCCTCTGGAACGGGGATCCTGGTTACCATGGTGAGGGTAGGAACATAGATCCTGGTTACCATGGTGAGGGTAGGAACGTAGATCCTGGTTACCATGGTGAGGGTAGGAACGTAGATCCTGGTTGCCATGGTGAGGGTAGGAATGTAGATCCTGGTTACCATGGTGAGGATAGGAACGTAGATCCTGGTTACCATGGTGAGGGTAGGAACGTAGATCCTGGTTACCATGTTGAGGGTAGGAACGTAGATCCTGGTTACCATGGTGAGGGTAGGAACGTAGATCCTGGTTACCATGGTGAGGGTAGGAACGTAGATCCTGGTTACCATGGTGAGGGTAGGAACGTAGATCCTGGTTACCATGGTGAGGGTAGGAACGTAGATCCTGGTTACCACGGTGAATCACCACTCATAAAGCCATAATGAAACTGCTCCTAGGAACGAGTGTGTGGATGGTTGTGTGTGTATTTGGACCATGTGGAGAACATGCAAACTCCACACAGAAAGGCCAGGGTTTCAAGCTTCGACCCCAGATTCAGAAAAAAGAAAGAATCATTTGAATTTGGATTCGATGCATTTTTAACGAGGCTGTAGATAGAGAGGGTGGTGCTGAGGGAGGCGTGTATTGATCAGGCACCATAGTGTAGGGTGTGTAGGGGGACATGTGGGTGTATGGTATGGAGAGGGGGCAGAGTGGGCACACAGAAAGCACCCAGAGAAACTGATTTATAAAAGAGCCATCATGCAGGAAAACATGTGGAAGCCCATCCTCCCCCCTCCTCCCCGTCCCTTCCTTCCTTCTTCTCTTGGGTCTGGTCGGAGCGTCTACACACACACCCCTTCCCTCCCCGCCACCATCAGAGGAGACAGACCAGTGGCTCCACACTGCTGGGTAATCAATGTCTGCCCCCTCCTCCATACCACTACCCTCCGCCCTCCTGCTCTCTGTGTGGCTCCAATAAAACCGGCATTAAAAACACGTAGAAATAAAAATAAAAAAACACTGTGTTCACTGTGTGGACCCTCCTGGATGTGTGTGTGTGTGTGTGTGTGTGTGTGTGAGGGGGTGTCTGACGTGTAATTCCCCCCTCACCCTTTCCACATACCCTCCCCACCCCCTGACTCCCACCAGCCCCACCACCCCCTCCACCCCAGCCAGGCTGATCGACTACTGGAGACTCTCAGTCCAGATCTATAGATGGATTTCTGAGTTTCTGTGAGGAGGGGAAGCAGACCTGTGTGTGTGTGTGTGTGTGTGTGTGTCTTATCAGTCTGCCTCTGATAAGACACACACACACAGGAAGTTTGCTTTGTTTGCTTTGATAATAAGAAGAATTCGTTCAGCAGATAAACCAGTTTTCTTATACACGGTGAACGGATATTTCAGCCACGGACATTTGAAGAACTGCAAACTGAGCGCAAAAATATTTAAAAAAAGATAGTTTATTTAAAAAAAGATAAAAAGATAAAAAAAAATTTAAATGACTAAAAGCATGATAAAAATTTTGCACGATAAAAATTTTTAAGACTAAAAGCAATTTTTCTGTAGTGCAACTGTTTATTTACGATAAAAATTTTTACATAAAATATCAGAATTTTTACATAAAATATCAATTTTTTTTTTTTTTTTAAATATCAGAATTTTTTTATTTGAGCCATGGGATAAAAATGACTAAAACCAATTATTTTCTGTAGTGCAACTGTTTATTTACAATAAATTTTTTACATATTTTACATAATACACAATAACAATTTTACACAATATTTTACAAGTTTAGCTGTCCTCCACGAATTGTGAAACTGCAACTAGGCTATTTACAAAATATCACTATGTTTTACATAAAATATCACAATTTTCTGCATAAAATAGGTTTTTGGCCCAAATGTCCGTGGCTGAAATATCCGTGGCTGAAATGTCCTAGAACCCTTATACACTGCCTCGCAGCAAGCAGGTCAGGGTTTGAGTCCCGGAGTGGGGGTGAAGCTTTAAACACTGGTCTTTCTGTGTAGAGTTTGCATGTTCTTTCTGTCTATGTGTGTTTTTTTCTCTGGTTTACTCCCACCCTCCAAAAACATGCATTAGGTTGCTTGGCCACTTTAAAATTGCCCCTAGGAATGTGTGTGTGTGTGTGTGTGTGTGTGTGTGTGGCCTCACAACAGCTTGGCGATCGGAGCTGGAACAGCGGCTTGGTGGAACACAAGCCAGTTGTTTCTCTGCGAGGCGGATTGTAGGTCACTAGAAGCTTAACATCTTGACAGCAACTCACATTCTTCACAACTCCCAGCAGGAAGGACTACATCTCCCAACAGGAAGAACTACATCTCCCTACAGGAAGGACTACATCTCCTAACAGGAAGGACTACATCTCCCAGCAGGAAGGACTACATCTCCCAACAGGATGGACTACATCTCCCACCAGGAAGAACTACATCTCCCAACAGGATGGACTACATCTCCCAGCAGGAAGGACTACATGTCCCAACAGGAAGAACTACATCTCCCTACAGGAAGGACTACATCTCCCAACAGGAAGAACTACATCTCCCTACAGGAAGGACTACATCTCCCAGCAGGAAGGACTACATCTCCCAACAGGAAGGACTACATCTCCCAACAGGATGGACTACAACTCCCAGCAGGAAGGACTACATCTCCCAACAGGAAGAACTACATCTCCCAACAGGAAGGACTACATCTCCCAACAGGAAGGACTACATCTCCCAACAGGAAGGACTACATCTCCCAGCAGGAAGGAACTACATCTGCAAATGTAATATTTAACAGCATTCTATCGCAGCTTGGCACTGAATTCTAGCTTTATCATGCCAAGTTTATTTTTTGTCACTACATTGATTCATTTTGCAGGCAAACAGACTGGGCATAGAACCAGAGACCCTGACACAGTCAGGATTTCTGCCCTTCATCCTAAACTCATCAGAAGCAGGAAGGAAGGAAATCTTATTGATCATAATTTCTGTGGGACCGGCTCCAGACTAATTAGATTGAAGTTAAATCAATCTAATTACTTCTGATTGGTAGATGCCGCCGCACAGAGCAAAGGCAGCTGGTGCTGATGCCTTGCTAAAGGGCTCTGCTGGCAGGAAACAACTCAGTTAGAAACCATCAACATTAGCAGTTTATGTGTAACAAATAAAAAAATCAGGGTTTGTAGTGACAGCTATACACATCCTAATGAGGGTAAGAAGGGGACTGGCATTTCAATCTACGTTCCTACCTTGACCGTGGTAACCAAGATCTACGTTCCTACGCTCACTATGGTAACCAGGATCTACGTTCCTACCCTCACCATGGTAACCAGGATCTACGTTCCTACCCTCACCATGGTAACCAGGATCTACGTTCCTACCCTCACCATGGTAACCAGGATCTACGTTCCTACCCTCACCATGGTAACCAGGATCTACGTTTCTACCCTCACCATGGTAACCAGGATCTACGTTCCTACGCTCACTATGGTAACCTGGATCTACGTTCCTACCCTCACCATGGTAACCAGGATCTACGTTCCTACCCTCACCATGGTAACCAGGATCTACGTTCCTACCCTCACCATGGTAACCAGGATCTACGTTCCTACCCTCACCATGGTAACCAGGATCTACGTTCCTACCCTCACCATGGTAACCAGGATCTACGTTCCTACCCTCACCATGGTAACCAGGATCTACGTTCCTACCCTCACCATAGTTACCAGGTAGTCGTCTGTATCTTGGATGAGGGATAGAACTCTCTCCTTCAGCTTCGGAGTGAATCCAGATTGGTGTGTGAAAACTTTGGGCTTTTTTTTTTCCAGGGACACATCTGAGCATGTGCGGAAAAATAAAGAGGTAGAGTTATAGTTTAAAAACAGAAAAACGGGCATAAACGACAAGAAGAAAAACTGCCGGAAACCCTGTTTCCTTCCTCACCTCAGCAGACGGGCTGCTGTATATTTAGCTCGCTATCGGAGGGGAAACATCACCTCTGGTTCATTAGGGGTCACTGGGAAGAGAAGAGTCCAGCTTCTCCCTGAGGACTGGCACTACACCGACAGATCAGAGGTCAGAATGTGGGTCTGCTGCTGGATTCTCAGACAGAGAGCAGTAAAAATGAAGAAAAGAAAGGCTAGGAACGTAAATCCTGGTTACCATGGTGAGGGTAGGAACGTAGATCCTGGTTACCATGGTGAGAATAGGAACATAGATCCTGGTTACCATGGTGAGGGTAGGAACATAAATCCTGGTTACCATGGTGAGGGTAGGAATGTAGATCCTGGTTACCATGGTGAGGATGGGAACATAGATCCTGGTTACCATGGTGAGGGTAGGAATGTAGATTCTGGTTACCATGGTGAGGGTAGGAACATAGATCCTGGTTACCATGGTGAGGGTAGGAATGTAGATCCTGGTTACCATGGTGAGGGTAGGAACATAGATCCTGGTTACCATGGTGAGGTTAGGAACGTAGATCCTGGTTACCATGGTGAGGGTAGGAACGTAGACCCTGGTTACCATGGTGAGGGTAGGAACATAGATTCTGGTTACCACAGTGAGGGTAGGAACATAGATCCTGGTTACCATGGTGAGGTTAGGAACGTAGATCCTGGTTACCATGGTGAGGGTAGGAACGTAGATCCTGGTTACCATGGTGAGGGTAGGAACGTAGATCCTGGTTACCATGGTGAGGGTAGGAACGTAGATCCTGGTTTCCATGGTGAGGGTAGGAACGTAGAACCTGGTTACCATGTTGAGTGTAGGAACATAGATCCTGGTTACCATGGTGAGGTTAGGAACGTAGATCCTGGTTACCATGGTGAGGGTAGGAACGTAGACCCTGGTTACCATGGTGAGGGTAGGAACATAGATTCTGGTTACCACAGTGAGGGTAGGAACATAGATCCTGGTTACCATGGTGAGGGTAAGAACGTAGATCCTGGTTACCATGGTGAGGGTAAGAACGTAGATCCTGGTTACCATGGTGAGGGTAAGAACGTAGATCCTGGTTACCATGGTGAGGGTAAGAACGTAGATCCTGGTTACCATGGTGAGGGTAAGCACGTAGATCCTGGTTACCATGGTGAGGGTAGGAACATAGATCCTGGTTACCATGGTGAGGTTAGGAAGGTAGATCCTGGTTATCATGGTGAGGGTAGGAACGTACTGTAGATCCTGGTTACCATGGTGAGGGTAGGAACGTAGATCCTTGTTACCATGGTGAGGGTAGGTTTTTTTAAACGAGGCTCCAAGAAGCAGAAGTCGATGGTAAACAGAAATCAAACCACACACGATTCTCTCCTCGTCAAATCGACTCAGAGCTCTAAAAAAGAAGCCTGTAGAAGTTGGTACAGCTCACAGGAGCCAACAGAAGTCTCTCAACGTTTTCATGTTCCTCGGGCTCACTGTGCGGTTTCCTAAATGTGCCGTCCAGATGTTTCCGAGCACGATGGAAGGCTGCAAACAGGAAGAAAAAAAACAGACACACTATGGTTTCCTAATAAATCTGATGCCTCGTTTCTGACCAATCGGAAGTGTCCGTCAGGGAAACAAAGAGGATTATCCTCAAATTAGTTTAACTGGGTCTGACTCCCAAAAGACTGTTTCCATGCCACGCTGAGGACATGGTTTGTTTTCCCTTTTGGAAAATTTGGAGCCATTTTCGGGTTCTTAAATTAGACACTTCAGAGTGGTTTTACTGCAGCCTATCATCTGAGATTGGCAGCGTTGGAGACGGGAGGAGGGTTAACTCTTTCAGTCTGTTTCTATGTGTGTTTTATTTCAGACTAAAGCAGGAGTGAGCAAACTTTTTAATTCGTGGGCCAAAATGAGTTTTAACATTAAAGGGGCCGGAACAGAAAATGGATGGCATGCTTTGGTACCCGCCAGATTAGACCCATAGAATGGCGTGCTTGTTTACGTACGTGTCTTGGCCCCGATGGCTTTCCATATTTGTGCACACTGCCTTTATTGACACATACATTTTAATGGGAGCAGTGTTGTTGTATGTTTGGCGCCATCTAGTGACAAAACATCAGAACTACAGGAGAAATAAAACATTACGGTTTATTTATTTATTATTTTCAAGTTTTTCAGGCTTGATTGAAACATTGAAGGGGCAGCATGTGAACCGCGGGCCGTAGTTTGCCCATGCCTGGTCTTGAATGTTGGTTTCAGTTAGAACCAGGATGTGATTTCCTCTTCACAGCGTGACATTTTCATCTCCTCTCTTCTGATTGGTGCTTCACATTCTTATAAAACCTCTTCTGTCATGTCTGGAATCTATTTTTAGAAGGAAAGGAAACTGTAAAAGCGAGCAGACACAAACACTGTGGGTAAACCCAGGCTTCTCTCATCCCGGCTGCATCCTCCATCTCACCCGGAAGAATCCCGAGGTGTTCTCTTCCAGCTGTGAGACATAGTCTCTCCAGCAGGGCTGGGGTCTGCCTCTGGGTCTCCTCCTGGTGGGATGGCACACCTCACCAGTGAGGGATGCATCCTAACCAGATGCCAGAACCATCCTGGTTACCATGGTGAGGGTAGGAACGTAGATCCTGGTTACCATGGTGAGGGCAATTACGTAGATCCTGGTTACCATGGTGAGGGTAGGAACGTAGATCCTGGTTACCACGGTGAGGGTAGGAACGTAGATCCTGGTTACCACGGTGAGGGTAGGAACGTAGATCCTGGTTACCATGGTGAGGGTAGGAACGTAGATCCTGGTTACCACGGTGAGGGTAGGAACGTAGATCCTGGTTACCACGGTGAGGGTAGGAACGTAGATCCTGGTTACCAGGGTGAGGATAGGAACGTAGATCCTGGTTACCATGGTGAGGGTAGGAACGTAGATCCTGGTTACCACGGTGAGGGTAAGAACGTAGATCCTGGTTACCACGGTGAGGGTAGGAACGTAGATCCTGGTTACCATGGTGAGGGTAGGAACGTAGATCCTGGTTACCACGGTGAGGGTAAGAACGTAGATCCTGGTTACCACGGTGAGGGTAGGAACGTAGATCCTGGTTACCATGGTGAGGGTAGGAACGTAGATCCTGGTTACCACGGTGAGGGTAGGAACGTAGATCCTGGTTACCATGGTGAGGGTAGGAATGTAGATCCTGGTTACCATGGTGAGTGTAGGAACGTAGATCCTGGTTACCATGGTGAGGGTAGGAATGTAGATCGACTGGTAAATCCAGAGCTTTGTTTATCGGTTCAGCTCTTTCTTCACCACGACGGATCGATGCAGCGTCCTAGATGCAGACCCTTCACAGCCTCGACACATTGTTCTTTCTGTGTGTAGTTTGCATGTTCTTCCTGTGTATGTGTGGGTTTTTCGGGTCTCTCCAAAAACATACATGTGAAGTTGATTGGCCGCTATGAAACAGCCCCTAGGAGTGAGTGTGTGTGTGCGTGTGTGTGTGTACTTATGTTAGAACTCCTCTTACCTCCATCGGAGCAGGATTGGAGCTTCTGCAGCGTTGGAGGAAAAAGGAGAAACATTGACGCACACAAAGCGGAATCTCTGCAGTGATGCATAAAGCTTAACCTTCAAGGATTTCCCAAAGCATGCCAACTCTATGCCCAGCCTTCCTTCCATTCCCCGTGGCACCTCCCCGCTCTGCTCCCTGCTCCCAGCCCCACAAACCCAAAATGACACAGAGAGAAAATAATTGGTGGTCTTGTCTCTAGTTGGGACTGGAATGAAGTCTGTAAGATGGAACCACTGATTGGCCATCTTACTGAGAGTACGTGGAGAATGTGGTGAAACAGTCTCCGTGGCACAAACACCCGCAACTTACCAAGCTGCAAACAGCAATACACACGCCAATACGGAACCACACTGCTCAACATGTCCTCCCTGAACCGTGAGGAGCCCCATCAGGCTGCCTGAAAACTGTTGTGTTCATCTTTGGAGAGGATTTAGATCCTGGTTTCCATGGAGAGGGTAGGAACATAGATCCTGGTTACCATGGTG